>NW_020868366.1:71213-81213 GCF_003789085.1 Penaeus vannamei
AGTGAAGAGTGAGAGTGGTGAGAGTGAGAGTTGAGAGAGAGAGAGAAGAGAGAGAAGAGAAGAGAGAGAGGGAGAGAGAGAGGAGAGAGGAGAGGAGAGGAGAGGACGAGAAGAGAAAGAAAGAAAGAAAATAGAAGAAGAAAGAAAGATAAAAGAAAGAGAAAGAGAGAGAATGAGAAAGAGAAGAGGAGAAAGAAAAAGAGAGAAATAGACAGACATACAGACGGAGGGGCGCCAAGCTCACCTGGAAGAGCGTGGTGAAGCTGATCACGCTCTCCTCCTGACCAGACACGCTCTCGCTGCCTCCGACCCAAGAGAACTCGCTCACTGTCCCCAGAAGCTCGTAGATGCAGCTCGTACTCGTGTGGGTCACCTCTTGCACCAGACGAAGCAGCTGGAGCGGATTTGGAAGGATTTCATTTTATACAGACAACGTGTATAATAGGTACGGGCAAATATATAACGCTGGAACCTCTTTTTTGGGCTTAAAATTGGTCCTGGATTTCCTAATGGAAGAGAGGGAAAGGGAGGGTAAAGATAAAGCAGATACGCTTACATACATAGACACATTCTTATATACGTAATTACAAGAACGCACACATACAACTACACACGCAGCTCACACTTTCAGGTGTGAATTTGAAAATCAATTACAATTTTATGAGATGGATCACTGCTTTTATCATTGTTAGTGTTAGGGAGGGAGGGAAAGTGAATTACCACGCTCAGCTGATTTCTCCATCCGGAGATCAAGGCATGTACAATATCATCAATAATAAGAGAGAAACATATAAGCAGTCTTAGATTTGACCTTTCGGAAGCAAAAACGCGAGAGAATTTGAGTAATGTAAACAACCATTTATCAACCCGAACGCCAGCCCACACTAAAACTTATACCGACATCTCCTTCAGTTTTCACATTAATCTAATCTGAAATAATTTACTGCATAATACACCAGGAAAAAAAAGACACAACCAAAGCTATTAGCATCTGAACCTCCAATCCACTACAAGAAGCATAAGAGAATCAGCATAACACGACGAATTACCTCGCTCTCGGGCAGGTTCTCCCAGGCGTGCGAGGACAGGTCTCTGAAGTCCGTGAGCCAGCGAGTGCAGGTCAGGGTGTAAGGGGCGGGCACTTCGGGGCAGGTCATGACCTCGGCGATCAACCCTTTGAGACACTCGAATTTGTTGCGCTTCAGGACCTGCAGTTGCAAAGGATTTTCGACTGATTAAAGGGGGAGTTTAGGGGAAGCAGAGCTTAGGGTTTTATATACGGTGGCATTGCATCTTCAGATTTGATGTTGCGATCAGTCGTATCTGAAGAAGATAGATAGATAAATAGATAGAGAGAGAATGAGTGAGTGAGAGTGAGAGTGAGTGAGAGTAAGAGAAAGAGAGAGAGAGGGAGAGAGAGAGAGAGAGGAGAGGGAGAGAGAGAGAGAGAGAGAGAGAGAGAGAGAGAGAGAGAGAGAGAGAGAGAGAGAGAGAGAGAGAGAGAGAGAGAGAGAGAGAGAGAGAGAGAGAGAGAGAGAGAGAGAGAGAGAGAGAGAGAGAGAGAGAGAGAGAGAGAGAGAGAGAGAGAGAAAAGAAAGAAAGACAGTGAGGATAGAAACACAGCCAGAGAGGCCACCGGAGACGACCCACGAGAGGGGCAAATACCTTCATCTTGTGAGGGCACCGCTGAGAGCCTTGCGTGCAGGTCGCCAGCGTCTCGAGGGTGAGGGCGAGCATCTCGAGCTCGTCCTGACGGCTCTGCAGCGCCTCCTCGGGATCCTCGGCCGCCGACACCTGCTGGGGGCCGCTGGGCTTCATGTAGCGCCTCACGAAGCTCCGCATGACCTCGATCAGGTCAGGGTCCTGAGGGCGTGAGGCAGGTGAGGAGGGATATATATGTATATTCATATATTTATCTGTCTATCTATCTATGTATTTATCTGTATCTATATCTATATATCTATCTATGTATTTATCTATATCTATATCTATATCTATCTATGTATGTATGTATTTATCTATATCTATATCTATATCTATCTATCTATCTATGTATTTATCTATATCTATATCTATCTATCTATCTATCTATCTATCTATTTATACATATATATGTATATATATATATATATATATATATATATTATATATATATATATATATATATATATATATATATATATATATTATATATATTCTTCTTTCTTCTTTCTTTTTCTTCAGCTTATTCCCATTTCTATATGGGGTCACTGTTCCTCGCTAGCCTCTTCCATCTTGCTCTGTCCATTGCATCTTCCCTTCTGAGTCCCTTGTCTTCCAGATCTTCTTTTAGCCTTTCCCTCCAACTTAATTTGGGTCTACCTCTCCTTCTACGTCCATCCATGTGCATTTCCAAACTTGGTTTCCAATATAGCCTTCTTCACTTCTGATGACATGCCCATACCAGTTAATCCTTCTTTCTTGCATCTTTGCACTCACTTCTGTGACCTTGACTGTACCTTTGATGTAGTCATTCCTGATCTTATCCTTCCTCGTGACACCACACATCCACCTTAACATCCTCATCTCTGCTACATTCACCTTCTTTTCATGCACCCTCTTAATTGGCCATGTCTCGCTCCCATAAAGGATAGCAGGTCTCACAGCTGTTTTGTAAACCTTCCCTTTGAGTCTTGCGCTGATCTTCTTGTCGCAGAGTACTCCTGAAAACCTTCTCCATGCCTGCCACCCCTGACTGAATGCGTTGATTTACTTCTACATCCAGTTCACCGTCCTCTGTCACATGTGAGCCTAGATATTTAAAAGCTGGTACCCTCTTAATGATCTCGTCATCCATTTCCACCCCATTTTCCTCCTCAAAATCATTAAATGAGAGGTACTCAGACTTTGTTCTGCTTATCTTCAAGCCTCGGTCCTCCAAAGCCCTCTTCCATTGCGAAAGTTTGTCTCTCAATGATTCTTTTGTATTACACACCAAGACAATGTCATCTGCAAATAACATTGTCCAGGGTGCCTCCTCTCGAATCCCTTCGCTTAGAACGTCCATTATAAGGTCGAATATATACGGACTGAGAGTAGAGCCCTGGTCCTATTTTGATGTTAAATTCATCCGTTATCCGACGCAACTACTAACTTGTGATGTTACATCTCTATACATATCTTGAACCAATCTTACATACTTCTCGCTCACTCCCTTTTCTCTCATGCACCTCCATACCTCTGACCTCGGTACACGATCATACGCCTTCTCGAGGTCAATGAAAGCCATGTGCAGTCCCTTCTGTTTCTCCCTGTACTTTTCCATTGTCTGTCTTAAGGCAAAAATAGCATCTGATGTCTGTCTTCCCTTAACAAATCCAAACTGGTTCTCACTGATGACCGTTTCAGCCTCGATCCTCATTCCAATAGTCCTCTCCCAAAGCTTCATTGTATGTGAGATCAATTTAATTCCCCTGTAGTTAGTGCAGTCCTGGATGTTACCCTTCTGTTTATATATGGGCACAATAGTGCTCTTCCTCCACTCCGATGGAATTTTCTCTTCTCATATATTTATTTAAATGATCCCACAAAACATCTACAGCAGCCTCCCCAAGGCTTTTCCATGCTTCTATCGGGATGTTATCCGGTCCAACAGCTTTGTTTGATTTCATTAATCTCAGCGCCTTTTCCACTTCTCTACGTGATATGTTATCAGTCCTCCTCTCTGTTGGTAAGCCCGCTCCTGTTTCCACTCTTGGGTTCTCTACATTCATTAAGTTTTCAAAATATTCCTTCCATCTCCTTTTTATAGCATCAATATATATATATATATTATATATATATATATATATATATATATATTATATTATATATATATATATATATACATACACATGTATATATACATGTATATATATATATATATATATATATATATATAATATATATATATATATATACTTATATATATCATGTACGTATGTATGTACACACACATTCTCACACACACACGCGGTCGCAGTCGCTCATATAGATAGATAATATGTATGTATATACGTATGTATTTACGTATACATGTACATATATATGTATAATCCACGTACCCCCCTCCCCCCCCCGACTCATAGCACAAGAACCCACCCTCCACACGAGCCTCCTGATGGTGCTGTACTTGACGACCCCCTGCTGGAGCTCCTGCAGGACGGAGAACTGCTCCTCCAGCGACGCGGACGTGAGGAGCTCGTTCCTCAGCTGGCCGAAGGTGAGGTCGAGTGTCCGTTCGTGCGAGACGTCGTGGAGGCGGGCCGGAGACGGCGGCGGTCTGCGTCTGTTTCTGTTCGAGGAGGACCTTCAGAGGAGGAGGTGGCGTGTTGGCGGCGGTTTGGAGGGTTTTGTGTTGCGGGAACGGGGGTTTTATTGGTTGTGTTGGGGGAACGGGTTTTTATTGTTTTTGTGTTGGGGAACGGGGGTTTTATTGTTTGGTTGGGGGAACGGGGGTTTTATTGTTTTGTGTTTTGGGGAACGGGGGTTTTATTGTTTTGTGTTGGGGGAACGGGGGTTTTATTGTTTTGTGTTGGGGGAACGGGGGGTTTTATTGTGTTGTGTTGGGGGAACGGGGGTTTTTATTGGTTTGTGTTGGGGGAACGGGGTTTTATTGTTGTTTGGGGGAACGGGGTTTTTGTTTGGTGTTGGGGGAACGGGGGTTTTATTGGTTTGTGTTGTTATTTTTGGTGTTGGGGGAACGGGGGTTTTATTGTTTTGTGTTGGGGGAACGGGGGTTTTTATTGGTTTGTGTTGGGGAACGGGGGTTTATTGTTTGTGTTGGGAACGGGGGTTTTATTGGTTTGTGTTGGGGGAACGGGGGTTTTATTGGTTTGTGTTGGGGGAACGGGGGTTTTATTGTTTTGTGTGGGGGAACGGGGGTTTTGTTTGTTTTGTGTTGGGGGAACGGGGTTTTATTGTTTTTGTGTTGGGGGGAACGGGGGTTTTATTGTTTTGTGTTGGGGAACGGGGTTTTATTGTTTTGTTGGGGGACGGGGGTTTTATTGTTTTGTGTTGGGGGAACGGGGGTTTTATTGTTTGTGTTGGGAACGGGTTTTATTGGTTTGTGTTGGGAACGGGGGTTTTATTGTTTTGTAACGGGGTTGTGTTTTTGTTGGGGGAACGGTTTTTTTATTGTTTTGTGTTGGGGGAACGGGGGGTTTTATTGGTTTGTGTTGGGGGAACGGGGTTTTATGTTTTGTGTTGGGGGAACGGGGGTTTTATGTTTTGTTGGGGGGAACGGGGGGTTTTATTGTGGTGTTGGGAACGGGGTTTTTATTGTTTTGTGTTTGGGGAACGGGGTTTTATTGTTTTGTGTTTGGGGAACGGGGGTTTTTTGTTTGTTTGTGTGTTGGGGAACGGGGGTTTTTTGTTTTGTGTTGGGGGAACGGGAAAAACGGGGTTTTTTGTTGTTTTGTGTTTGGGCGGGGGTTCGGGGGTTTTATTGTTTGTTTGGGGGAACGGGGGTTTTACGGGTTTGACTGTATAGTTTGTTGTGTTGGTTTTCTCACGTTTTCATTTATTATTATTATTATTATCATTAGTATCATTATTATTATTACTGTTGTTCTTATTATTGTTCTCATTATTGTTCTTATTCTTATTCTTATTCTTATTATTTTGTACGTTTAAGGATATTGGCTTTGTTTTTCTTTTTAAAGTTCATGATACACTTAAATTTAAATTCATAATAAATTTACAAGATATACTAGCTGGTTTTAAGATATTTGGGTCAGAGGCATACGTTTGATTTACTAAGAATCCATGTCTGTTTTACATATTGATTTCATGCACAGGGAAACACATAGATCAATTGGCCGATGAATCTCTTTATCACATAATAAATAAACAGACGCACCAAAAACAACAATAACAACAACAACAACAAACGGAATACAACAGAAACAGTAATTTCTACATCCCATATTTACTCCCTCTCCAACAACAAATGAAATAAAACAGAAGCAACACTAATTTTTAACATTCCATATCCACTTCCTCTCCACCTAGCGAGTGGAACATCAGCTCACCAGAGTGGACGCGACCCAGAGCGAGTGGAGCAGGTGGAAGAGGAGAGTGGACGTGGAGAGCGTGTACAGGTGGAGGACCTCGTCGTTTCTGTGGCCGTCCGTCAAGTCCTTCAAGTCCAGACTCTGACTTCTCGTTGGCGTTGATCTGTTAATTTTTTTTTTTCGGTGATGAGATAAACGAGAGAAATTAATTTATTTTGGATTCTGTTTGGGTGGAGAAAGGCTCGGATTCTGTGGTTGGTCTGAGAGAGCATTGCCTGTTGTGTCTGTGAAATAATCATTAGATAAAAGAGTAAATGAGCATGGATGATCGAATGAACAAAGCAGCACAAAGGCACACAAGCACACGCATATATATACATATAGATACGAGAAGAGCAGCCTCACCCTGGAGCGGCAGAGGGCTTGTCGAGGACGCTCTTGCTTCGGGACGGGAGATCGAGGGCGAGCGGCGAGGAGCGGTGGTACGACTCGAGGGCGCTGAGCGAGCGGGGCATTCGGGCACGTGCCAGGGAGTCGGGCGTGCTGGAGCGGGTGGCGAGCTGCGGGCGGGCGACTGGCGACACTGTGGGCGGGTAGGCGGGCGGGCGGGGGGAGATGACCGTAAGTATGTTGGAGAAATGGCGGACGGGCGGGGGAGATGACCGTAAGTATGTTGGAGAAATGGCGGACGGGCGGGGGGAGATGACCGTAAATATGTTGGAGAAATGGCGGGCGGGCGGTTTGGTTAAGATTGGGCGAGGTCCGAATCTTTCTGTCTGATTGGGATACAGTGATCTCTATATATCCGTCCGGTAGATAATGAACAGGCTGATAGATATGCGTTCGTTTCTGGGTATGTGCGTGTCCGGATGTGGAATATTCATTGGGTCGCTCCTCGCACAATCTTAACAAACTGATTGACACTGATAATGATGTCAATAATTGCTTGATGAATACTAGTTCCCAAAATTGATAATAATTTTATATTCATAATTAAGTTAATAGTTATGTCATCATTGCTGCTTCTGCTACCATTCTGCTATCATTATGGTTATTATTGGGACAAATACTTTTGATACTTCTTGCTACGCACACAAACGAAAACACACTGTCACAAACACACACATACAAACACACACACAGTGTCACACACACAGAAACTATCACACACACACACACACACACACACATACAAACACACTGTCACAAACACATACAAACACACTGTCACAAACACATACAAACACACTGTCACAAACACACACACACACTGTCACACACACAAACACGCG
This sequence comes from Penaeus vannamei, assembly GCF_003789085.1. NCBI lineage: Eukaryota > Metazoa > Arthropoda > Malacostraca > Decapoda > Penaeidae > Penaeus > Penaeus vannamei. Next base: position 78,538 of record NW_020868366.1, read on the forward strand.
TAGTCGCCCTTACCTCCGGCCAGCAACTCAGCGATGGTGGGCGTGATGGAGCGGCCGTGGTAGACAGCGTCCATGTCGGGCGAGGGCGCCCGTGCGGGGCGTTTGGCACCGTTGCGGGGGGAGAGCAGGGCGTGGGCGGTGGCCAGGGCGAGGGGCGACGTCTCCGCCAGGATGCCGGTCGAGGAGTTGCGGCGGACGGCGGTCGTCACCCTCGGGCTGCTGGGGTGCGGGGGGTGCAGGAGCAAGGACGAGGAGAACAAGAAAATATGTAAATTAATTTTTGGAGGAGTTATGTGTACCTCTCTCTCTCTCTCTCTCTCTCTCTCTCTCTCTCTCTCTCTCCTCTCTCTCTCTCTCTCTCTCTTTCTTCTCTTTCTCTCTCTCTCTCTCTCTCTCTCTCTCTCTCTCTCTTTCTCTTTCTCTTTCTCTTTCTCTTTCTCTTTCTCTTTTCTTTTCTCTTTCTCTTTCTCTTTCTCTTTCTCTCTCTCTTCTCTTTCTCTTTCTCTCTCTCTCTCTCTCTCTCTCTCTCTCTCTCTCTATATATATATATATATATATATATATATATATATATATATATAATATGTAATATATATATATATATATATATATGCATATATATATATATATATATATATATATATATATATATATATATATATATATATATATATATATATATATATATTCACAGAGATAGAGAGAGAGATCATGATATTAAGGTTAGTTAAGTTAGGATCGATCAGATGACTTTAGGTGAAGACTTATCTTCATTAGGCAAGTCATATCGTTAAAATAGTATTTCAGGATTATTTTGTTAGACTTAGATCAAGTAAGTTTGGACAGAATGGGTCTCATCTTGCCTTTAGTTTAGGCTAAATTTAGGATAAATTTAGATTTAAAATTTGGCTACATCGTTCAAGATAATCATGCATAAATTTACATATTTCAGGGCGGTCTAGAGAATTATTTCAACATATTGAGGATTTAGTTCACCGTGACCTTTCTATTTTGTTATCTCTCTCACTCTCTCGTTTTCACAAGAGGAAGGAGAGAGAAAAAAAGAGTTTCGAACTTCATTTATTAGTAAGATGTTTGAGAAACACACACAAAGGTCCCTCCTTCTTTGCTATTCATTACTTTCTGCATCCTATAATCACACTTTCATTGTGGTTAAGAGAGAAGGGAGAGAAGGAGGAGGTGGAAGGAAAAGGCGACGAGGAGAAAGAGGAATGGATGATGGAGAAGCAGGGAGAAACGGGAGAAGCAGGATCAAGAGGAGAGAGAGAAAAAAGAACAGAAAATCAAAACAAAAATAGAATTCTGTTCCGGTGGACAACTACAAATCGAGATTTCTTCAGCTACGTCTACACGAAGAATCTAATTCCTCTTGGAAATATAATGCATGCAATTATGGCCCTCAAAAATACCCCTAACCGAATATGGAATTCTGTTCATTTGGATGAAACAAGAATAAGTCGTTCTACCCGGAATCATTCTCTAAATCGGGGGGGTTTGCGACGCCCAGAATCTCAAGGACCGAGCTGAATCAAAGGTCCATGCATCATTCTATTTTATTATATTCTTTAAGCCTCCTCTGTTAAATCCGCTGTTGGCCATAGGTCTTCCCCAGACTTTTTCCACTTCGTTCTGTCTCCAGTCTTCCGGTACCCATGCCTTCAAAATCGCTGACTCAACATGAACGGCCTTCACGTTGCTTGAGACGTGTATGTATTATTAATCAACAAACCTCGAAACACACATTCATTCATGAAGATTAGTCAATAAATACCCATAGGAATAAAGTCTTGCCATGTTTGTCATTCTTGCCTAACTCCACTGAAACGACAGTGATGTAGTGAATGTAACACAGTTGTATTAGTCGTTCCATGCACGCCTAGGTTGTTACTGGTACAACGCGTTTCTCTCACGCCCCTACGCGCATAACATATGATCAGATGCCAACTTAAATTCATTCATTCATCGGTCATCAATGAAATCATCTGTATAAACGTAACGTCCCTTGACCTTCTTGACCCAGCATGCGAGCCCAGAAGAGCCTGAATTTACCTGGGATAAGATCGGTTGTTAGCGTGACCTCCGTCCACAGTAGGCAGGCTGAGTGAAGGGACAGGGTCGCTGCACACGCTGGCGGTGTCGTGGGCGGCCCGAGCCAAGACGTGGGTGGCGGGGGCGTCCGTCTCATCGCTCTCCTCCTCGTCGCCCTCTTCGTCGATCGAGGAAGTGCTGGCGGAGGGACGGCGAGAGGTAAGGATGATGAGTAACACGAACATAGACATACATATATCCACATATATAGAGAGAAAGAGAGAGGAAGAGCGAGAGAGAGAGAAAGAGAGAGAGAGAGAGAGAGAGAGAGAGAGAGAGAGAGAGAGAGAGAGAGAGAGAGAGAGAGAGAGAGAGAGAGAGAGAGAGAGAGAGAGAGAGAGACCAACAGACAGATAAACCGACAGACAGAGAGAGTGAGAGAAAAAAAAAGGAATAGATAGAGAGAGACACTGACAGACAGAGTGAAAGAAAAAAAGAAATAGATAGATAGATAGAGAGAGAGACTGCCACATAAACAGACAGAGAGAATGAGAAAAAAAAGAAATAGATAGAGAGAGAGACTGACAAACAAACAGAAGAAGCGCACGAATCCCCAGCGCCCCTCAC
>NW_020868366.1:101213-103713 GCF_003789085.1 Penaeus vannamei
ATTATCACCATTATCATTAACATAATTATTGTTATCATTATCACTATTGCGATTATTACTATTATCATCATTATTATTATCATTATTTTTTTATTTTTATTGTTATTATACTTTATTTTATTATATTTTATCATATTATATTTATTTTATTATATTTTATCATATTATATTTATTTTATTATATTTTATTTTATGTTATTATATGTTATTGTTATTATTATGATCATTAGATTTATTATGTTTCTATTTCGTGCGTACCTCTGGCTTATAATTTTTCTATACATTCATGAGCCACATTTTTTTCTTCAGAATTAAGCGGAAGAAAAAACAAAACAAAAAAATCTAAGTCAAAAAATAAAATAAAATAAAAATAAAAACAAATACATTCCCTCGACCATGAGTTAGGCTGACATCTGAGGGTCAAGTGTCAGCCTTGCAACGTACCCAAAGAAAGCTGACAAAAACCTGGCAACGTGCAACAAAACAGAATGGATGAGCAATTTAAGACAGCGTTCGGCATCTATCTTCGGATTCTAAGTTGAAAAAAAAACTCACGTAGAATGAAGTGAGTGTTTTTTTAATCATCATCGTTATATTATCATTGCTATTGTCATCATTGATAACTAATTTCAGTCTACTCTATATTCTCCTTTGAAGGTCTGTAGGTTTTATCCTCCCTTACTCTTCCTTTTCGCAAGCACACCTGCTCTGCAAAACTGCACAATAATCTTCTCACATTTATCACTCTTTACAGCAATTATTCTCTTGATATACTTTTATCTTTATTCTTCAAAATTACCTTCTTAAACCAAACAAGAAAACAAGCAGGAAAACAAACAAGAAACCAACAAACACGACCGATCGCGCGCCACCCCCCCCCCCTGACGAAGGGCACAAAGAAGTATACAATTTGTTTCAGAGAAGATCGTCCCTTCTCAAGACACGTCGTAAATTTCGATTGAATAGAGATAGCGAAGCCTTAGTCTAATATTTTCGTTCTTATATTCACATTTCATAAGAATCAAGCGATGTAATCTCGGCCAGAATGCAGAGGTTCGTTCTATGCTGTATGTTCGTTCTATGCTGTATGTTCGTTCTATGCTGTATGTCGTCTATGCTGTATGTTCGTTCTATGCTGTATGTCGTCTATGCTGTATGTTCGTTCTATGCTGTATGTCGTCTATGCTGTATGTTCGTTCTATGCTGTATGTCGTCTATGCTGTATGTTCGTTCTATGCTGTATGTCGTCTATGCTGTATGTTCGTTCTATGCTGTATGTCGTCTATGCTGTATGTATCATGCTGTCGCGGCCTGAACGCGGGATTCCAGCCAACCTACGCAGGTCAATTCACATGCAAACTCTACCTTATTGCCAAGGTCGGGAGCGTCAACGCAGATTCTTTGCTCTGAACCCAGTCCTGAACTTTCGACCTTTTCGTATGCATGATAATGACATTCTGGGCGTATCATTATAGCATTTCCTTTAACTCTGGGACTAAAGGGTTCCGCGTATTAATCACAGCTGATGTACTGCATGTCATGATGCCGTGACTGCACTTTTTGCCGCTACTCCATGTTACGTTTTGATAAGAATAATCTATTATTTTTGGTTTGGCAAAATCGTGATTATGATGGCTTATTAAGTAATCTAAGACCTTTAATTTCTTTTAAATGTAGGAATACAATTTCCCTTATATTTCGTCATTCGTCAATGGGTAATAACGAAGGGCGAAAAAGAAAAAAGAAAGAGAGAAGAAAAATAAATATTTTTTTTGCATCCACAACCCTGGCTCAGTTCAAGGCTACGGAATAGTACACACAATAAAAGACATGATTTTGTGGTGTACATCAAGCACACTCAAGACATTCCTGCACGTAACCACAGCATGTCTCGTGTACTCTCCATCACGAACTTCTGCGTCGGCCGTTCCGATTAGCAACATGCACGCGCCAAACAGGACACATCGTGTGGCGAACGTGTCACTCCTTCCCATTCACTAATCCTTGCCTTCTAACCAAAGACTATATAGACCTAGTCCTTCCTGCCTCGCCGCCGTCGCTTTTGGCCAGTCGACCCTGATAACGTCCACGGTCTTGCTGGCCGACGACTGGTGTGACCCGCTTCCCATTTGACCTCCTTTGTTATCGTCGCCGCTGCTTTATGGGCTGGCCCTGACCTGGCCGGAGACTGCAGCCTGTTATTGCAGATTGTGATACACATCAACACTCTGAGGGACTGAACTATCTGTGGTCCTTTCCCTTTCGGTTAATGATAGTTGCTTAAATATATATATATATATATATAATATATATATATATATTATATAATATATATATATATATATATATATATATATGCATATATATATATGCATATATAAATGCATATATATATATATATATATATATATATATATATATATATATATATATATATATATATACATATACATATACATACACGTATATACACAGTACACACACACACACACACACACAC
>NW_020868366.1:116213-117735 GCF_003789085.1 Penaeus vannamei
TAATAATAATAATAACAATAATAATAATAATAGTAATAATGATAATAATAAATAATAATAATAATAAAATAATGATAATAATAATAATAAAAATGATGAAAATAAGAACATCAACAGCAATAACAATAATGATAAAAAGAATGATAAAAGTAACGATGAATAATAACAGCAACAATGACAATCGTAATCATCATAATGATAACAATAACAATGATAGTGATAATGTGATGATGATTAAGGACAATGAATAATGATGATAACAATAATTATAATAATAATAATAATAATAACGGTAATGATAATAATAACGGTAATGATAATAATAATGATGATAATAATAATGATAATAAGAGTAACAATAACAATAATAATGGTAATAATGGTGATATTGGTGATAATAGCAATATGAACAAAATGATAATAATGGTAATTTTATGATTTTAAAATTAACAATAAGGACAATCATAACAATAACATATAACAATCATAACAATAACACTAACACTAATAATAACACGAACTAAACAATACTATAAAGAAAAAACAGATCTATATTTGGCAAAGGAATTTTCTCTCTGTATCGTTCATTTACCACTGCCTCTCTAAAGCTCCGCCCATGACCAAATATGGTGTTTATTTTGTGTGTCTCGTGCGGCTAAATCGATAGAGTCCGGTCGCTCGTGAATATTTCAGGGGCAAAAACACGTCAAAAACACGTCTTGCGAATGATGATAGCAACAGTGATGGTTGTGATGATGATCATGATAATTATGGTGGTGGTGGTGGTAATGATGATGATGATGATGATGATGATGATGATGATGATGATGATGGTGATAATAGTAATGATCATAATGATAATAATAATGATGATGATGATAATAATAATTATAACAACACTAACAATAACAACAACAGCAATGATACTACTACAACTACTACTACTAATAAAAATAATAACAATAATGACAATAACAACAAAAACAACATAATAATAATAATGATAAAAATAATAACAATAATGATAATAAAAATGATAATAACAATGATAATAATCAGATCAAACACGACGCTCGTTTTGTCTCGTGCGGCCGAATCGATAGCCCATTCGCTCGTAAATATTTCAGGACCAAAACCAGTCTCGCGAAAGCGGTCCGATTCCTTATTTCTTGGCGTTGGCAGAAGGGCTAAAGGTGTGGAGACCGGGTAAGGTTATTGACTTCAGTTACAAAAAAAAGGGGAAGATTTATGTCTGGTTTCATAGGGGATTGAGTTATATATATATATATATTTTTTGTCTTTTTCTTTGTTATTTTCTTTCTTTCTCTTTCTCTCCTCGTACACTCTCTATTTCTCTCTTTCTCTCTATCTCTTTCTTTCTTTCTCTCTCTCTCTCTTTCTTCTCATTCTCTATATATATATCTACCAGTCTATCTTTCTATCTATCTATTTGTATTCATATATTCTCTCTCTCTTTTTATTTCTCTCACGCTGTCTCAAACACGTCACTCTGTTTTCTAAA
>NW_020868366.1:135335-136335 GCF_003789085.1 Penaeus vannamei
CAGCAGGAACACGAGAGCGATAGAAGGCGTGCTCGACATCCCTCCTACCTGCACAGATCCGTTCAAGGAGGAGAGACCGAGCATAATCCGGAAAAGGAGATCCTTCACCCGAGTGTTTCAGGAGATTGGAGATCGAGGAGAGGAGCACCTGTTCATCGAGGCAGTCTTGGAGGAAACAAAGTTGATTCTTCCGCCAGGCCGAAGCTGTGACAGAAACCTCGAAAACACGAAAGGCAGGAACTATGTTGGGGAAAGAAGCAGACAGGAACAAGAAGAGATTCCTTATAACCGTGAGGTCCATGATGAATGAAAAATGATATTATGGAAGAAAAACTCAAATTGCACAAAGAAGATTTATTGAAATAAGTGAGATAACAGTTTCGGAGTCGTCCTTGCTTCCATCTTCGGGTGTGAAGGGGAAGGGGAGAGGAAGTAGTATACGAGAGAGAAAAAGGAGAAGCACCGCGGGAAACACGGAGCAAGTGAGGACAGGAGAACGAAAGTGAAGGAAGTGAAAGTGAAAGGTCAGGTCAGAAGATTAGGCGGTCTATGTGAAGAGTGGCCGGCATATGGAAGAAGCTGAACAATTTCTGAAGCGAGGAGAGTCGGCAGGAGAAAAACCGTTGTTCAGCCTGAAATTGGGAAGCAGCTTGATCAGGAAAAATTCTAAGTCTGCGGGCATGGATATCATGTATCTATCTATCTATCTATCTATCTATCTATCTATATATATTATATATATGTATATATATATATATATATATATATATATATATATATATATATATATATATATATAATATATATATATATATATATATATGATCGCACAATTTTAAGAATTAAAAATCTAAACAAAATATTTATACTTACCCCAAAGCCCCAGTAATGTTTGTCACTGTGGAAAGAAAGTGAAACCTTTGAAGAAAATAAACAAAAAAACTAATAAATTTACAAAGTGAGGCTGATTCACAATGACTGCAATTGATTCTCAAATCAA
>NW_020868366.1:144337-146837 GCF_003789085.1 Penaeus vannamei
GAGAGAAAGAGAGAGAGACAGACAAACAGACAGAGACAGACAGACAAAGACAGACAGAGAGAGAAAAAAAATAAAAACAAGAAGAAAGAGAGAAAACAAAATCGAAAGAGAAGGAGAAAAAGAGAGCGAGAGAGAGAGAGAGCACGAGGAAGATCCACCCCAGCAGAGTGAAGGGAGATGAAAGATGACTGCGATGAAAGACGAGCCGGGGACCCCGAGAGACCCGGAAATAAAATGCAGACAGCTCTCGAAAGCGGAGCCTCATCCGACGCAATAAATCAATTTAACGTATTGTGGGTTTCTCGCTTTCATCGTGGAAACCCAGAGTCGGTTCTTTTGCTTCCGAACCCTCTGAAGTTTCCTTTAATGACCCATGGGCGAATTTGGACCTCGTTCTATTTATGTGTGTATATATTTGTAACGTGAATGGAGGTATTTTTATACAGACTGTACTGGAACACACACACATACTGGAATATGAAGTATATAATGTATATTATATATATATATATATATATATATATATATATATATATATATATATATATAATATATATATATATATATATATATATATATATATTATATATATATATATATATATATATATATATATATATATATATATATATATATATATATATATATAAATTTACATACATACATATATACATATCGTATTAAAATTTTCAAATACAAAATACAACAATGTTTATATTCAATCTTAGCTAAATCTATAGTTGTCAATCTTGTCAATAAGAACTCTTAACAGCAATGACATTACATTGCACTCGCCGCCAACACCCGAGACTTAAATCTCAGGGCAACCCAAGGAACCCCACATCACATCTTGCAAGGAGAGCTAAACTTTGCGGTCAAGACAGGCTCAGTTTTTCGTTCTATGTACCAAAGAAAAGGTTCTAATGTTGGTCAACAAAATACCGACTATATTGATAATTCATTTACAGGACAGTATCCATTGTATCTTTTCCTCCCTCCTGCCAGGAAAAAAAAAATATATAATTGATATATATGTGTATATATGGTATATATATATATATGTATATATATATATATATATATATATATATATATATATATATATATATATATATATATATACAATAAAAAACAAAATAATATAAGTAAAGGAAATAAGGAATAGAAAAAAACTAATTATTTCACTGGGTTTATCTTTCCCTAAGAGGAGGTACTATATTTACTACCTGATTTGGTCGTTGCCAGAGGGACAACGGTTGATTAATTGAGTAATTGGCTCTTACCAGAATGAACCAATTTTAAGGTTTGCACTGATTGCTAGTTTGGAGACAATTGGCAGCACCGAGATAGGATACACAGATCAAAAGCAAAAATTTACTCAATACAAATAACACAATTCTAATCACAAAAAAAGACAATACAAAGAACACAATTCTAACCATAAATTAAAAAAATGCCTTGTACTGAATCCTTGTTCTTTCACTTATCTCATCTGAGGATCTGTCTCCTATGATGCGTCTTAGATCCTCCTCTAGTTCTCCTCTTTCCATTCGCCTAAATCTTTGGGGTTCAATTGATGGTAAATATGGTAGGCGCATCTGACGTCACCAACTATTTCCTTGGTCCTCCTGGAAGAAGGGACAAATCTCTCCAGTAGATGGGAAATTTGACAGGGAGGGTAAGGTCTATAGATTTCCCGACGAAAGAATTAGATTTGTTCCATGGTTTATTGCCGAGAGAAAAGGGAAGACGATCTTGTTGAGTAAATGTTTATTCTCGTTGACTGGTGATGCAGTGGCAACGCTGGAGTGATCTGAAACAGCGCTGTCTATGAAGTTGTGACGAATTTGTCATGACTTCCTTCTTAAATTGACCTAAGGAAGAGAAGAATTAAGATACATAAACTGACGTAATTAGGACTGAGAGAATTGAAAGCTATTTCGTCTAAATCTGATCTAAATGTAAAACGAACAAACACACACACACAAAAAAGAACAGCATTTTTTCGACAAAGATTGAAAATTTCAGACAAAACGGACCCTTCTGCTCCCCCCCACCCCACCCCACCCACCCTCCGCCCATGCCACTGCACCTCTCTCACTCTATAACAACCTGCAATGCCTTTTACACCCATCCCCAACTTATAGCATTCCCCCCCAAAAAAAAATTAATAACAATAACTTCTCGGTTCTAACCCACTTATATCTAGGAAGGAGCAAGACGTCTCTCCCGCCCCGAGACATTTGTCGTCCTTGACCTTTCTCCTCTGTTCGTAATTCGACCTTCCACGACATTCCATCCGGTATTCATTAGCAAAAGTAAATATTACAAATTTATCTACAAGCTTTTAGCTCTGAATTTTAATGTATTCAAATAAATCTCATGATATAACGATGGTTTGGTAACATGGCTTCATTGTCTGGCACAAATTTCTATTGCGCATAAAAAAAGTCAAATGACTAATCGACATATATATAGGTGGGTGTGGGTGTGCATTTAT
>NW_020868366.1:181429-183929 GCF_003789085.1 Penaeus vannamei
GTTGGGGGGGGTCGCGTCACAGTATGTCCGGATTCCATTAGATAATAACCGTCATATCGACCACCCTGTTTAGCTCAGACTTCCGTGAACCTCGCCACCTAGTGGAACACATGACTGCTTGACTTAGAGAGAACCCAAGCTAAATCATAAGAATAATATGCCACCATACCACCTGCAATGTATTCTGTAAGTGCAATGTGTATAATACCAACCCATATACATCTCATAGTTATATGCGATAGATTTACACAGTTCTTCGTCGAGCAAAACAGAAATCGTAATTTGCCATTCACACACGAACAATTTCTCAGTTATTCACAGGAACGCCATAACGCACAAAACACCGTCGTAACTGCAGATTGCACGGCGATTATCGGCGCGGATAGACACACACCGTGAAGCCGTCCTCCGTAATTTTACATTTGAAGCTCTAATTGGAAATGCCAGATTGTATTCGCCCCCAAATATAATTAGAATTGACTTCTGATTCCTGGCTCCGAGCGGCGGCTTTTGGAAAAAATTGTTGGAGAATAGGACGGTGGTTCCGCTGGAGGACGAAGAAAGGTGCAATTGGCAGTTGGAACAAGCGCAGATGCTTGAGGGAGAGAATAGGTCTAAGAAGAACAAGAACACGAACACCACACACACACACACACACACACACACACACACACCACACACACACACAACACCACACACACACACAAGACATGCATAAACGTAAGCTCACACAATGAAATAGATATAAATAGAACGCATTAAAATACAGCAAATATGGTGCATAGTTCATATAACTGATAATTGTGCAACGGTTAAAGACAATAAAGATTATAAAATAAGTGTATTACCATGCAAAAAAAAAAAAAAAAAAAAAATGCATAGCAGGAAAACATGTTGCTGAATGCTGAATACAGTACATAAATGAGGAAAACTGGCAACTCAGCCCGTGATTCGCAAAGTTGCCATTTTAGTATAAATAATAATACTTGCACTCACATATGTTTGCATTTTTAGAACTTATATTCAGTACTTGCCTTACTTTTTTTTTTTTAATTGAAATCTGCTGTTTTCAGATGTAACTTTTAGTTGTTGTTGTTCTGAAAAAAAAACAACTTGGTGAATCGGTTATTAAGTTAGGAGTTATTAAGTTTTTCTTTCCTGAAACTGTGACAAAATGTTGCGTAATTCCACATATATCGGACTGAAGAAAAGTGTTATGAGCTTTCTAGCACTAGTTTTCAATAGGCAAGGTTGTGAGCTAAGTCATTTTGATAAGTTAAGCAGTTTTCAGTTAACTGCAATATAGAAATAAACGATTGCCCTCAAGAAAAATAACGATAATAGATTGAAGAAATAAGATAATAAAAACATACAGAGTTGAAATTAACGAAACATTATATCTAATTACTAAGATCATACAGATATAACACTCAAATCAATAGTATTAGAACAAATAGATACAGTATAGTGCAAGACCATAATAACCAATATTAAAGTATGAAACATTGAAATAATTCACCCATCAAAATCCAAGAATAATTTTTAAAAATATATGAATAAATAAAGAAAACGAAAAAAACGTCTTTAAGATGAATTTTTGACAATATTCTTAAATGCAAAACACACAAGATTAAAACGAATACCTTCTAAAATCCTTTATTACAAGGTCCTCAATTACGTCCGCTTCTTGTAAATATGATCATAGAATTATTAAAACATTAGTTCCAAACAGATTTTTTTTTTTTAATGGAAAAAGCGGAAAAGCAAAGTATATCCTTAACATATCTGTACACGTAGAAGCAACTTCTGAGACAATGGAACAAGGGAACTTACAGAAGAGTATGCGAAGGGCCTTTGTTGGCAATAGCAAATGAGTTAGTAAATGTTAGAGATAAAGGGTTACATTTGAAGAGGAAAGTTAAACACGTTGGCTAGATTGTTGGACGGGGGTTCTGCATACGAAAGTTTGTATAAAAAAGAAAGAAATAGAAGAAGAGCGATATATGTATACACACGTGGATGAATAAGTGTTTTTTTTTTACATATCTGAAACAAATATTACCTCAGTCCCTTACCTTTCCTCTTTCATCTCTTTTTATAAATATATGTATGTGTGTGTGTAGGATATATATATATATATATATATATATATATTATATATATATATATATATATATATATATATATAATATATATACAATACATAAAACATATGTGTGTGGGTATGTATTACATACATATATATCTACATATATATATATAATATATATATATATATATATATATATATAATATATATATATATATAATATAAATATATATATATATATACAACATACACAAACACACACCAGCACAACAACAACACACACACACACACACACACACACACACACACACACACACACACACACACACACACACACACACACACACACACACACACAACACACACACACACACACACACACACACACACACACACACACACACACAACAC
>NW_020868366.1:196429-198929 GCF_003789085.1 Penaeus vannamei
TCTCTCCCTCCCTTCCTTCCCTCCCAGCTCCCTCTCTCTCTCTCTCTCTCTCTCTCTCTTCTCTCTCTCCTCTCTCTCTCTCTCTCTCTCATCTTCTTTCTCTCTCTCCTTCTCTCTCTCTCTCTCTCTGGCTTTTCTAATATTACAGCCGGGTCACTGGGGCTAGATTTCCATAAGCGAGAAGTTGGTGAGAAGAGTATTGTTCTCCGGGAATGGGGTGGGGGTAGGGTGGGTGGGGTGGGGTTGGGGGGCGTGTCCGCTCATGGCACTCGATTCATGCTGTTATGATGCCTGACGGGGATGTTTTTATTCGTCCCGGCGGCGCTCATGGGAAATTATTTTCATGAGGTGCACGTTTAAACAGACACATACACACACATGCACATATACATACGCATACACATACACATGCATATACACACTCACGCTCACATAGAGAGAGAGAGAGAGAGAGAGAGAGAAGAGAGAGAGAGAGAGAGAGAGAGAGAGAAGAGAAAGAGAGAAAGAGAGAGAGGTAGTGATAAAGAGAAGAGAGAGAGACAACGAAAGAGAGAGAGAGAGACAAAGAACAGAGACAGATAGAGACAGAAACAGACACAGAGACAGAGAGAAAAAGAGAGAGAAAGAGAATTTTTAATCAAAATTTCTATCAAAACTCAGAGAAACCAATCAAACAGCGAAGCATAAAGTATAGTCCAACGAACGCACTGACAACACGCAACTGTTTCCTCATGAACTCTTTAATAAAAACGAATTCGGCTTCGCTTTTGATCCGTACTCGACGCCGGAACCCAGAGAAACGCACACACCCACGAATCGAGTCTATTTCTCTCGTTGCAGTTTAACGTAGACGAAAAGCGGGGTGAGGGGGGGAGGGGGGGGGGGGTGAGGGGGAGGGGGAGGGGGAGGGTGAGGGGAGGGGTGAGGGGTGAAGGGGAGGGGGCGGGTGAGGGGGGAGGGGGGAGGGGTGAGGGGAGAGGGGGAGGGGAGGGGAGGGGGGGGAGGGTGAGGGGGAGGGGGGCTTGGGAGGAAAGGAAACAACCGCTACCACCGAACGTGCCGAATTAATTTCCGGAATATAATGCACTGTTTAACGACGACGGCTCGCAACAATATACTGGAACGAGGGAAATCCAATGCTAAACATGGGGGGTGGGGGTTGGGGGGGTGGGGGGAAAGGGTAGGTTCCCGTCGTAACACTTGAGCTGATGTGAAACCTTTTGCAACGGCGATAAAGTGAGAGAGGTTCAGTGTGCGTTGTGTGTGTGTAGTGTGTTGTGTGTGGTGTGTGTGTGTGTGTGTGTGCTGTGTTGTCGTGTGTGAAGGCCATGCGTGTGCATGGTGTGTGTGTGTGTGTGGTGTGTAGTATGTGTGTGTGTTGTGTGTATGTGTATGTATACAACTACAACGTGTGCTCGGGGAGGGAGTATGGCTTGTGGAATGGACATGTTGGTTATTGTAACACGTGACTAGGATATTGTTCGTTGGGAAAAAAATATTGTTTTTTTACGATCATAGGAGCCTGCGTGTATATAAACAAATTCTAAGAAGGTGAAAGCAGGGGAAGGAGAGAGATTAAACAACGGACAAGTGGGGGAAATATGCAGATTTTTTTTTACGGTATTGAAGAAAAAAATCGCCGGGCTCAAGGAAGAAGAAAATGAACAAAATAAAAAAAAAAAAAAAGCAAGAAAACGAGATTCATGTTCGCTACAATCCAGCAAATATCGGATTGAGCAATATGAAAGAAGGCGAGATATATAACACAAAACGAACAGTGGGGGGGGGGGCGGGGAATATAGGCAGATTTTCTACGGAATTGCAGAATAACGGCGGTCAAAGAAGAAGAAAAAGGGAACTAAAATAAAACAAAAAAACAAAAACGAAGAAACGAGATTCATGTTCCTACAATCTGGCAAATAACAATCGAAAGGAATTGTATATGGAAAGAGAGAGAATTTTTCAAAAACAACGAAAGGTGGGAAGAATGTGGCAGATTTTCTTTCGCGGAATTTGAAGAAAATCGCCGTCAAGGGAAGAAGAAAATGAACTAAAAAAACAACAAAAAACAACCAAAAAAATGAAGAAACGAGATTCACGTTCCTACAATCCCGCAATATCACATGCAATCCCTCGGACACAACAGCTTGTAAACAGCAACGTGGCTCGAGAACGGGAGCTATGCATTTCATCATCGGAGCCTTGTCCCTGATTGGCAGGAGAGCAATTTGGGCAACAGCAACTGAATATCAATAATCCTTTTGATAAACAAGTCGATTTCGTTGCGAATGGTTGCGGGAGAGTTCCGGAACGCATCGGAATAATTTCGGGTCGTCAACCGAATTCCGAATTAGGTAAACAAAGGGAGAGAGAGCTAAGTATGCAGCATTTTAGTTTAGATTAATTCTGGAGGCAACGCGTTTGAGTGCTGGATGCGAGCTCCGCACATCTCCGGAAAATTGTTCAGGCTATGCGTTGTAATTCTTTTTTTTTTTTTTTT
>NW_020868366.1:206429-220991 GCF_003789085.1 Penaeus vannamei
ATCCAAATGCGCCGGATTAGAAAAACGCGGGAGATTGAAGTGTTCGCGGAGTTACAAGAACGCTTTGGCGCGTGACGTCACCCTGCTATACGTGCGGCGGCGCCACTTACGCACGCGCACTTCTATGGGCATTACGTCATTCCGTCTGACGCATGACATGTGCCTCAGCTCTTGTAAGGCTGGAGGATGTGTGGATAGATATGCGAATACCTCTAAGGACGTAAACCTATTTATATCCACGTGTCCTACTTCCTAAGATTGGGAAAGGTAAAAAAAAAAAAAAAAAATCTTTAAAAGTGTCTGTGCGTCTATTTTGGCGAACTGATACACAACTCGGAGCCTTTTTAGAATTATCAAATTAATTTTTTTGGTACAATTAACGAAGAAGGAGAGAGAGAAGAAAACAACAACAACGCATTAAAGAAAAAGGCTTGGAAAATATTCGTGGCGCCTACTTCAAACCCTTCCCCACCCTGACGCGCGCGGGACCCTTCGCGTTCCGAACTATTAATTCCGCGCCTCTTGAACGCCATCTGTTGACTGTGTTTGTCAACTCGGAAAGCGCCGCGAGTTGCCTGTCTTGAAGGTTTTATCGTTCCGCTCAAGAGGAAGCCCTGGTTAGAGGGGACAGGCCGGTTAGAGGGGAAAGGGAAAATGGGAAATGGAAAGGGAAAGGGACAAGGGGAGTCGTTCGCCAAAGAAAAGGGGAATAAAGGAACGAGAAATGATTCGCCTCTTGAACGCCATCTGTTGACTGTGTTTGTCAACTCGGAAAGCGCCGCGAGTTGCCTGTCTTGAAGGTTTTATCGTTCCGCTCAAGAGGAAGCCCTGGTTAGAGGGGACAGGCCGGTTAGAGGGGAAAGGGAAAATGGGAAATGGAAAGGGAAAGGGACAAAGAAAAGGGGAATGAAGGAACGAGAAATGATTCTTCAGTGTAAGAGTGGAAATTTAATGGTAAACACAGAAGGATAAAATGATGATAGCAATGGTAGTGATGATGATGAGAATGGTGATAAAACAGTAGTAAAGCAATCATTATTACTACTACTAATAATAAAGAGAATAACAATAACAGCAATAGTAATAATAATAATTATAATAATAATGATTATGATTTTTATTTTATATTAATTAATAATCGTAATAATTAATAATAATAATAATAATAATAATAACAATAATAAACAATAATAATAATAATAATAATAATAATAATAATAATAATAATAATAATAATAATAAAATAATAATAATAATTATATATAAATAATAATAAAAAACAAAACAACAATTTTTCCTTCGATAATGAAATCAAAATTGGAAAAAAATAAAAATATAAACCAACAACGTGCAATGCAACAACAATAGTCTCCACAAGGGGGCGACGGCAACAGAATCATTGAAATACACAGCCGTCACCATTTCAAACAAACCACGTGGGTGTGCAGACGCCATTGTAAATATTTTCCTTTTGGTTGTAAACCTTCGCTGACTTCTTTCCATTTTGTAAGAGAATATTCGCTATATAAGTTGAGCGCTTTGCGATAGGTTGGAATAGTTGTGTGTGGTGTGTGTGTGTGTGTGTGTGTGTGTGTGTGTTGTGTGTGTGTGTGTGTGTGTGTGTGTGTGTGTGTGTGTGTGTGTGTGTGTGTGTGTGTGTGTGTGTTGTGTGTGTTGTGTGTGTTTGTTGTGTGTTGTGTGTGTGTGTGTGGTGTGTGTGTGTGTGTGCGTGTGTGTGTGTGTGTGTGTGTGTTGTGTGTGTGTGGTGGTGTGGTGTGGTGTGGTGTGTGTGTGTGTGATGTCTGTGTGTGGTATCGTGTGTCTGTGTGTGTATGCGTGTGTCTGTGTGTGTATGCGTGTGTCTGTGTGTGTATGCGTGTGTTGTCGTGTGTATGCATGTCTTGTGTCTGGTGTGATGTGTGTCTGTGTGTGTATGCGTGTCTGTGTGGTGTATGCGTGTCTGTCTGTGTGTGTCGTGTTGGTATGCGTGTGCGTGCTGTCTGTCTGTGTATGCGTCTTTGTGCTCTGTCGTGTGTTATGGTCGTGTGTGGTCTGTCTGTGTATGGCGTAGTATGCTGTGTGTGTGTATGCGTGTCTGTGTATGTGTGCGTGTGTGTCTGTGTGTGTATGCGTGTGTCTGTGGTGTGTTATGCGCGTGTCTGTGTGTGTATGCGCGTGTTCTGTGTGTGTATGCTCGTGTCTGTGTGTGGTATCATGTGGCTGTGTGTGTATGCGTGTGTCTGTGTGTATGCGTGTGCATGTGTGTATGCGTGTTCTATGTGTATGCGGTGTTCTGTGTGATGCGTGTGTCTGTGTCGTATGCGTGGTCTTGTGTATGCGTGTGTCTGTATAGAGGTTACCTTTACCATCAACCCTAAAAACTTAAATTATATCCCCAATTTGTTCATCATCACCTCTCGTCCATTTTATATCCAACCCAAGTAGTCCGCCCAACATCACAAAGGGAAATAATAAAACGAATAAGAAAAAGAGAAAATCACGATAACTCTCCCATTACAAAGGGAAATAAAATAATAATAAAAAAATCTACGATAACTTTCTCACATTACAAAAGGAAATAAAATAAAAAACAAAACAGAAAAATTGACGATAACTCACAATATAAAAGAAAATAAAAATTAAAATAAAAAAGTCGACGATAACTTTCTCACATTACAAAAGGAAATAAATAAAACGAAAAAAAAATCGACGATAACTCCTCCCATCATTAGGGCGATATTAATGACCCTAAAATCCCCTCCCTTGAAAGGCCCTGAATCTCGTGTCATTATCATAAACAACTTGACCAGGAACATGAGCGCTCGTTCGGGTCGACGCCGAATAGCCCCACTCGCGCCTCTCGCTCGTTCGATAGCCTCCCTCCCCTTTCCACCACCCCTCCCTTCCCTCCTTCCCCTGCCCTTCTTCTTCTCGCTACCCGTGCCCCTGCCCTTCCTCAACTCCTTCAACCCCCTCCTTCCCTTCCCCTTGCCCTTCCGCTTCCCCTTCCTCCCATCCCCCCTTCCTCTTCTTCAACCCTCCCCTCCCCTTCCCCTTCCTCAACCCACTAACCCATGCCTTTCANCCTCTCCTCTCCCTCTCTCTCCTTCTCTCTCCCTCTCTCTCTCTCTCTCCCTCTCTCTCTTTCTCTCTCCTCTCTCTCTTCTCTCCTCCCTCTCTCTCCCCTCTCTCTTCTCTCTCTCTCTCTCTCTCTCTCTCTCTTCTCTCTCTCTCTCTCTCTCTCTCTCTCTTCTCTCTCTCTCTCTCTCTCCTCTCTCTCTCTCTCTCTCTCCCTCCCCTCTCTCCCCCTCTCTCTCCCTCCCTCCCTCCCTCTCCCTCCCTCTCTCCCCTCTTCCCCTCTCCCCCCTCCCTCTCGCCTTTCCTCTCTTTCTCTTCCTTTATTTTTCTTTCCCTCTCTCTTTCTTTCGAAGAGGAATTGCCACGCCATAGTAATTGCAGGTCAATAAATGCACTGTTTCTCATCCCTGCATGGCCTAGATAGCTCAGTTGGGAGAGCGTTAGACTGAAGATCTAAAGGTCCCCGGTTCGATCCCGGGTCTGGGCAGTTTTGCAGTCTCTTTCTCTCCTCTCCCGGCTTTTGCCTGGCCTATGAATTTCTGTTGGTATCGTTCGCCAGCTTGAAAACTGTCCGATTCCTTGCCTCACGTGTAGGGGGTGTAGCTCAGTGGTAGAGCATTCGACTGCAGATCGAGAGGTCCCCGGTTCAATCCCGGGCGCCCCCTCGTAACATTTTCGTTTTCTTTTATTTATTTATTTTTGTTTGTTTATGGAGGTGGGGTGGGAGTAAAAACGTAATTGATTAACGTGTTTTATTTATATCAGGTGTACTATAAACAAAGACCGATTATTTTATGTATAAGTAATGAATTCAAGTATTCAGTATGCGATTGTTTTCGTAGACATGGAAGTTAGTCGGACAGAGGAATATGCGTAATAAATTACCATCTCGCGCATGCGCAAGTATGCAGTTATTGATTCATTCCGCTATTGATTAAAGAGACATGTAAAAGTCAAGTCATCTACACATTTCTTCCAATATTTTTTTTTATCAAATAACAAGTGTTTATCACCGGATGATGTTGAGATACATAGCCCATTTTTAAAATTATCACAAGACAAGGTTTTTCCCCAGGTCTCGAATGCCATACCGGGGATCAGTAACCTTTTCGGGGGAACTCCAGCCATCGGTTGTCGGTTGTCGGCAGGAAAATATGTATAGCCAGACTGCAGCTCGGGTGTTTGTCAGCCACCACTGAACACATCTCAGATCACCGTCTAAAAATATCTGCCTCTGTTTCAGGCTCTTTCTGCTCTTTTGTGAAAATGATGCCTGCATGTATACATCGCTCATAGTTTTTTCATTATTTTTATTGCGTGCTCAATGCCAAGGATGCTTCGACTCCGAAAATTACTCATTAACGTTCGGCTGATCATCCCAGTTTCCATATGTATCAATTATTATTATTATATATTATTATAACACGAATATTTAATCCCTAGGAAACCAGTTCTAGCGTCCAGTCACCAAAAGCGGAACGTTTGAGGAACAGGTGGACGTCAAGAAAGAAAACAAGAACCTAGTATGAGGCTTCTCCTCTTTGGTCGCTCCCCTCCCTCTTTCAGACAGATTACACAGGTAAACTAGTTTTTTTTACTCCGAATGTGGTTCGGTATTTTATTTGTTTATTGAAAATTTGCTGCTGCGTCAACATTTAAGGTAATTCGCGGCGTATTGGGGCTCGGGAGTTGAAGCCACTGGGTAAGGATTTTTTTTTCTTCTTTTTTCACAAGGCGATGTTTATGGATTGCCAGAATAGTTAACGGCCAAAACAAATAAATACGCCATCCATCGAAGGTCATACAGCACTATGATAAAGTATTGTGGCGAAAAGGGTAAACATGAGTTAACAATTAGGACAAAATGTGTTAGATGTCATTTTGTTGAGCGCTGGAAGTTTGTATGATAACGAAAAGGGTAAAGAGAGAAGCATACGGAGTACTAAGGCCGTTCAGGACACATAAAGTCTACCTTTCATCCTTTCAGAGGGAAAAGGAAAGAAAAAGAAGAAAAGACCATGCAAAATTAGCTGAAGTCCGAGGTGGGGGTGATCACCTATACTGGCCCTTAGTCTCCGTCTCCTTTTACACCCCCCCCCCCCCACGACAACAACGAGCAAGGCAATGGGGGGGGGGGGGTCGGTAGTTTCGTTAGGCAGCAGGTGGTCATGTGTGCGGGTGTCTGTAAATAAGTAGTTTTGTAATGAATGGGATGCTTCATACTTGACAGAAACCATTGTTCTATTCTCAGCCTTATCATGTACTAATATAATATATGTGTGTAATACCCTCTATTACTGATTCTTATAGGTACAAAGACTGCATTATGCCAAGTGAAGACAATTTCTTTGGCGTGCATGTAACTTGCACGTAGAGGCACTACGGGAATCATTTATGATCCAGGTCAATAATTGTCTTCATTTCTGTGGTGGTGCACGTGAAAATATGCAATATTAGCAGCAGTACTGGTACATCAACATTGAAAATTGCAATCATATCTAAGAACAGTTATAATATTGAGGGTGAGATTGTTAAAGAACGAAAATTGCAACTATATCGATGAACCGTTATAATGAGGGTGAGATTGTTAAAGAACGTTATTTACATCACAGGCACTGTCGCTGTTACTGTCATTAATATTGCTTTTGCTGCTGTTAGAATGATACTGGTGATTCATGTTGTCATTATACTGCTACGATGATCACCGTTAGTGTTGTTTATATTATGATCTTTATTATTAGTATTAACATCAGTATCATCACCGGTATTACTCCTTACTATCGATTATTGCTAGACAACCATTAAAAATACAAGATACAGCCAAAGACTAGTATCCTATAAAAGGTTTCTGACACTGTTTTCTTGACCTTTGTGGAAAAACCGGCCCCAAAGATTTTCCGATCTTACGGCTTACGTAAGATGGGAAAAGCCTACTTGTTGAAACTGGTATGGCTGTCACTGCCATGCTTATGATTCATTTCTGTTGTTATATGAATATTAATATGTCACTTTATTATCATTATTGTAATTTTGTTTTATATTTATGGTAGTATTAGTAGTATCATCACCATTATTATTATGAAAACTAATTATGTTGCTGTTAATGATGTCCTCATTTTGATGTTAGTAGACGTAGTACATTCTCCATACAAAATGCCTTTTATGTATTTGAACATCACCTCTGATTTTCCTTTTTTCTTCAGAAAAGCCTCCCATGGAGTCTTTAGAGCTCGAGAATAGGAAAAACTCCCAGTCAGAGGCCCCTGATTTAGACGAAGTTGCTTCAGAGCACAAATTTCATGGAGATTGCAACCACAAGAACAACTTACGGCCGTGCTTGCTTCACCATCCTCTGGACTTCTTTGTCATCTGATATTTGCCTTGACCCTGGGAGAGAGAGCTGACTTTCTCAGAAGCTCAGGAAACAGAACGATTCCTGGTTAAAGCTAATCCCCGTAAGTTGATAATTAGATAAATCCCTTGCCAGTACTTAATAATTAGTAATTAAACTCTGGTGCTCAAGACGAAGATCTTTGCCTATTCTCGGGTTTTGAGGCTCATCGGGACAAAAAAAAATAATAATAAAATAAATAAATAAATAAATAAAAAAAAAAAATCCATCGCATAAAAGTTTATGGCTGTATTTGACTAATCTACTTTACAGTAGAGAGAGCGGTGCTTCTGACAACAGCGATAACGAAAGTGCTATCAATAAAATGTACGATATTGTTAGTAGTGGCAGCGATAATGAGGATAACATGGACAACAATAATCCTTTCAAAATATGAAATATGACAATGATGTTACTTTTACAAATGATGCAATTACTACTACTACAACTACTGCTAATACTACTACTATCACTACTAGTATTACTGCCACCACCAATACTACTATCAGTAGTAGCATTCCTACTTTTAACAGTGATACTGTTACTTCAACTACTACTGCTACCACAACTACTTATACTGTTATTGATATTTTTTTACAGTCACTACCACTTCCACTATTATTATTTATGTTACCATTACTGATACAACTGTTACTACGACTAATACTACTAATCCTGATACTAATAATAATACTGATAATACTAATGGTACTACTTATACTTATAATATTTTTACTCCCACCATCACTCGTAATAATACTGATAATAATGATGTTAAAGATGATAAAATGGCAGCCATTACGATATAAATAATTTAACAACAACCCTAACAAACTCCCTACACGACTAGCAAGCAACAAGCAACAAAAGTGATTGCGATTTGAATAATATAATTAGATTATGATTTCACCTTGATTTTTTTCCCGTCAAGTGCACCACCCATGGACACGCCACATGAAAGATAAAGGAATTTAATGATTGGAGTAATAAAGCCAAAGCAATCCGTTTTTTCGTCAGAATTCTTGTTTATGAGAAGCTCGGTCTATTCATGTAAGCTACACATCGTTTTTCTGATGTTAGCAGGGAAGTTATTGTTATCATTTTATTGTTGAAATTATTATTGTTAACATTATTGTAATTGTTATTTTAATTATTATTTTGATATTAGTATTATCATTGTTGTCATTAGAAACCTTTTAACTATGCCAACAAAGACGTTAAAGTTACTGAACCTTCTTGACTCGAAACTCAATGAACTGTTAATAACTTCGAATTTCTTTTCGTGACCCAACTCCTAATGAAGAGCGGTTTTAGAGCTGTATTTTATTCTCGTTGAAGTTGTTGAATTTTGTTCTCGCTCAAGTTGTTAAAATCTTTTGTTCTCGTCGAAGTTGAAATTGTTAAAATGTTCACGCTAAAGTTATTCAATTTTGTTCTCGTTGTAGTTGTTGAATTTTGGTCTCAATAAAGTTCGTAATGTTGTTCTCGTTGAAGTTTTTGAATTTCATTCTCAGTGAAGTTGTATTTCGCTCTCGCTAGAATTTACTGAATTTTGTTGTTGATTTTTAAAAATATTGTGTTAAGGGTAAAGTTATTGTATTCTCATTATTTATTATTTATTTATTTATTTATTTTCTATGGCCGCTTACTTTTGTTCTCGCAGTTGTTCAACCTCATCCTCCCTCGTTTAATTTTCTTCTTACTCAAGTTCTTTCATTCTGATCTATGCTGAGAGGAACACGTTGGTCGTAGCGAAAGGCGTGGGTGGAAGTAGGAAAATTACGCCTTTTCACCGTTGTGGCTCGTCGTTGTTGGTTCCTTCGCGATGGCCTCGAGGCAGAGGTGACCGCAGGCACCTAGTAGGGAAGGGTACGAAAAGGTTTAATTTGTTTTTGGTTGTAAATTATTATCATTTGTTCGTTTTTTTTGACTAAAGTGTGTTAGTTAAGGAATAGGAAAAAAATACTTTTAACACTTTTTTTTTTTTTTTACTTTGACACGTTTAATGAGACAAAAAAGAAATTACATTTCAAAGGGATGAAGTAACTTAAGTTATCCTCACCCATATCTTAATAAATTCCTGTCTGGGCTCACAATTCACATACAAAAGTTAGGTATACGATGTCTCAGAATTTTCACCAACGTTTTTCTGTACTGCTGCGTGGTGTTACTAGGTGGGTAAATAGGTGGAGGATGTCCAGAATGTAGTTTTTATTTTTGATGTTTCTCTCTCTCTCTCTCTCTCTCTCTCTCTCTCTCTCTCTCTCTCTCTCTCTCTCTCTCTCTCTCTCTCATCTCTCTCTCCTCTCTCTCTCTCTCTCGTCTCTCAAAGGAAAGGAAAGGAAAGGAAAAATGTAACGATGGCAATTTCTTTGCCGATTCTATTTCCCGAATATCTCGCTTCTCGAAACGAACGTGGTGATCAATGGCATCAAGCTAAGGTTCCACAACAAGTACCGAGTCCATACCCTAAGAAAAATTATTGGCAATAAGACGGTAGAAAAACACATGGCTTTATTTAGAATTTTCTTATATAAAAAGAAGACATGAGAAGATTTTGTGTAATCATCTTTAACATTAAGTATGTCATCATATACACATAGATATCTACAGGAATACGATTCGAAAGGAACTCGTATAGCATAGAAAGCGGAGCGAATATGCACAGCTGCCTTCAAGGAATTCCAGCCTCAGGCAAGTGTTTGGGGGTGGAATTATACGCGGTCACGGTGACTAGGCAACTGTATTGTGACCATCCTGGTATCCACCTCCGGGTATCCTCTCCTCATCCTGTTACCCACCTCTTATCCTTATCCTTTCTCATCTTTTACGTACCTTCTGGTATCTTTTCCTTATCCTGTTATCGTCTGGTATCTTCTCCTCGTCCTGTTACTTAACCTCTCTTATCCTCTCTTTGAATAGCTGCCTTTATATACTCTGCGTGCTGAATATATTCCATGATGTTATTTCTGCTCTCTCTCTTTTTCTCTTTTCTCTCTCTCTTCTCTTTTTCTCTCTCTCTCACTCTCACTCTCACTCTCTCTCTCTCTCCTCTCTCTCTCTCTCTCTCTCTCTCTCTCTCTCTCTCTCTCTCTCTCTCTCTCTCTCTCTCTTCTCTCCTCTCTCTCTCTCTCTCTCTCTCTCCTCCCTCCCTCTCCCTCTCGCACTCCCTTTCCCTCTTCCCCTCCCCTTCTCCCTCTCTTCCCCCTCCCTCTCCCTCTTCCCCTCCTTCTCCCTCTCTTCCCCTCCCTCTCCTCTCCTCTCTCCCTCTCCTCCTTTTCTATGTAGCTTAGACTCATTGCTAGTTAGCTTGGTACAATTTGCTATTCCTGAAGAGAAGGGAGAAAAGGGTTCTAAGACTGAAGAGGAGTCTATGGCGGGTCCTGCATGGGCCTCTTAAGGATGTTTGTCATTTTGTCCAATCGTCGCCTGGAGCACACCCGTAAGGACGAATTTGCCTTAATTCGCATTTCGCTGCGTTTTCAGCTGCTTATTAAATGAGAACTTCACCACACCACACAAAACACACACGCGCACACGCCACACGCAAAGCACACACATGCAAATAAGACACACACAAAAACCATATACATACAACACACATATAATACACATGCATAATATACATACAAAACAACACAGATACACTACTCTTCCCTCTCCTCTCCTCTCCCCCCTTCCTCCCTCTTCCTCTCTCCCTCTCTCCTCCTCCCCCCTCTCCATCTTCCTCCTCCCTCCTCTCTATCTCTCCATCTTCCTCTCCTCCTCCATCTCTCCCTCTCTCCTCCCTCTCTCCCCCTCTCTCTCCCTCTCCCCCCCTCTTCTCTCTCTCCTCCCCCCTCTCTCTCTCTCTCTCCTCTCTCGATCTCTCTCTCTCTCTCTCTCTCTCTCTCAGTCCTCTCTCTCTCTCGTCTCTCTTCCTCTCATCCTCTCTCGTCCTTCTCTTCCTCCTCTCTCTCTCTCTCTCTCTCTCCCTCTCTCTCTCTCCCTCCTCCTCCTTCTCCTCTCTCTCTCTCTCTCTCCTCTCTTCATCTCTCTCTTCTCCTCTCCCTCTCTCTCTCTCTCTCTCTCTTCTCTCTCGTCTCCTCTCTCCCTCCCCTCCTCTCTCCCTCTCCCTCCCTCTTCCTCTACCTCGTCTCTCTCTTCTCCCTCCTCTCCTTCTCCCTCATCTCTCCTCTCTCTCTTCTCTCTCTATCCTCTCTCTTCTGTCTCTCTTTCCTTTCTTCTCTCTTCTCCTCCTCGCTCCTCCTCACTCCTCTCTCCCGTCCTCCCTCCTCTTCTCTCTCTCTCCCCTAATCCTCTCCTCACCTCGCCTCCCCTCCTCCTCTACTCCCTCCCTCGCCATGCTCTCTCGCTCCCTCCCTCTCTCTCTTACTCAATCCCTTTCCCTTTCCCTTTCCCGCATGTCATTTTGAGCTTTTATAATCACAGATTTAAAATGGCGAGATGGTGGGCGAGAATGGAAAGGGGAACAGCTGTGATTTAAAAGAAATTTTGCAAATAAAACTTTTAAACGAAAAAGAGGCAAAAAAATAAAGATGAAAATTATATCTAATATCAAAAATTCGTTTCAGAGTTAAACGAAAAAAAGAGCAAAAAATAAAGATGAGTTATATAATATCTAAAATTCGTTTCAGAGCTAAACCAAGGAGTGGGAAAACGGGAAACGAGGGGGGAAAAAAAAACATTTGTGCCGATGTTGTTGAACTCTTGCCTTGTACTTAAAGTTCTCTTTTGTTGCCGGAAACAAACCTTCACAGGATTTGTAACTTAAAAGTCTCCATCGACCGTGACAGGACTCGAACCTGCAATCTTCGGATCCGAAGTCCGACGCCTTATCCATTAGGCCACACGGTCATAGTAGGTGAAGGAGAGAGATGTTCTATTGAATAAAATAGTGCTAAGATTGCTATAGAGGTAGCATTGTGTATGTATAGTTCGAGGAAGAGCTTTGCAACAGCATTCTCATCGAAAGTCGTAAATGGGAAATATTAGGATTAGAGTGTTAACTTAATGTGAAGTTTGGTGGCATTCAACCAATTTGTTGTGTTACATATTCCTGTTAGGTAGAACAGCGTTTTGATTGGCCGATTTTTCTGTATATACTCGCTATAGACACGAAAGAAAGCATTTTTTCTTGGTCAGCAGTCATTCGATTTCGCATGTTGATCAGAGTGAGGGTCTTTCCAACCTCGTCCCCGACAGAAGACGCGTTGGTTCCTGACGCGCTTCGATTTCTGTGACGAAAATATGCTCGGTGGCAACTGAGGCAAAAATCTATAAATGGGAGTCCAAAGCGGTTACGCGTGTAGTTGTGAAGGCGAGTCGTTCGGCGACGGGTATTACTGCTGGGCGACAAGGAGCCGGCAAGCTGTTTGCAGTTTTCAGGCGGGCTTTTTCATCAGCCATGACGAAGCTTCAAATTAAAGTGGTGTATTGGTAAGGTTGAGTTGTAGACTGTTAATCATGCCGAATTAACTGAATATCTATTGTGTCACAGATTACATATAAGGAGATGGAGCTAAAACAACTTTTCCCTCAGTGTAAGGCCAAATTGGTCGTTTTTCAGCATTAAACCTTTAATTTACAAGTTCTCGAAGTAAAGCTCTCCGCATACTTGAGTAGTGATGTTTCGCTAACAGGCCCAGCGTGTCGTTGGGAGTTTTTCCATGCTCAATGAACAAAATATATTATTTCAAGTTTTATATTTTGTAGTATATTTTATAGTAGTTATACAGGAAAGATTAAAGCTCAAACAATCCTATTCTGTCTAACTCACAAGGTCTCGCTTTCGTGGCCAAGCAAGGTTGCCGCATTGTAATGCAGCCAAACCCTCGCAGTTGGTACTGCTTATTTTTACATTTTGTTTAACTACGTGTTTATTCTTTTAACATTGTTTTATTTTTGTATGCTGAGACGTTATAGACTTTGCAGTGAAATCACGTGTCTTGGGATTTAATGTCATTTTAGTGACGCTTTGTGAAGGTCAGGAGATTCGTGTTAGGTTGCCAAAGCCCCTCCCTCTGGTGTACACACCCTTATGTAACTATACAAGTGTGTACACACCCTTATATAGTTACATATAAGGGTTTTCTTGAGTTGCAATGTATTTTTCATAATTTGTTCACTTTTCACTGATTCTGTATTTATAATTGCCTACCTTTTTAAGCAAGGGGAGTATTCGGTGAATTTACAATATTCCATGTTTATTGCATTCCACACAACTCGGCGATGACGCACTAAACGAATGAAAGGTCAAGGCACTCCTGTGATCGATCACAGCATATACAAGACCTGGGAGTTCTGGAACCCTACTTACCCATCCAGAACTGCGTTTCTCGATCTGTGACTGATACCCTTTTGCCGAGTTTTGTCTTGTTCTTGGCTGTCACTTTGTCTGGAAGTTGTATGTTTAGATTAGGAAACTTCTTGACCACAGAGTTTATTGGAACGTTTGGTTAGCTCTAGCATGGGTCATTGACCATCTATAAATGGGAGAAGGGAGAAAATTGCAGGATATTGAGAAAACTCTTGAGTTCTAAGGAGAAAATTAGGAAGTTCAGTGAGTTTTAAATACAGTAAGCTTTGTAGACCCCTTTAGGATATCCAGATACAGCTGTTTACGTACCAGCTTGTTTACATAGCACTGACATTCCAGCACAGCTTCTTACAAAATTGGCAGGTAACCTCTTGTCCATTATTTTTTGTACAGGTCCAGCATTTAGAGATGTCAAAATAAGTTGCATTATAGTGTTTTAATTTTCATACTAAAGCATGTTTTCTATTTTTCTCTTCCAGTGGTGCCTGAGGGTACGCCCCCAAGTTCCGTAAACTTAAAACGGAACTGGAAGCTGAATTTCCAGATAAACTGGATATTGTAAGTAACCTAATGTTTGTTGTAATTATGGGTGACTTAAGATTAATTATTAGTCAATTGTGTTTTTTACACATTTGATTTTCTCTTCCACAGCAACATTAGTTTTATGTTAACAGCCCTTCCATGCACCCACCCATCAGGCATGAGGAAATCAGTTTTGTTGGGGGGGGGGGGGGGTTGATTATAGAATTTGTTAAATTCTGCTAAATGTTTTGATTAAAGACTATGTAAAATATCCCCAAAATTCCTTGCCTGTTGTCATGGGGGGTTCTTATCAGACGGAGATCATCCCTGCCTTGGGCCTTGGCTCTTGCTTCCACTAATTTTGCATGGTCTTATCTTCCCCCTAAGGTGTGAGATCCATACTGAAAGGATGAAATGCTGGCTTTGTTCCAGTTATGAATGGCCTTCAGGAGCCATAGACATGGTATTCTCTTGGTTGATTGCCTAGTTCTTACCTTTTATGGGGACCCTAAGGGGTAGACTATTTATTTTCCCAATTTATTTCAGGCTCACCAAGACCAATAATGCAATTTCTTTACCCTTATTAGTGCTTTATTAGTGCATTAAGTGTTGGCCCTTCATCAACTAGCCTATCTAAATTTGATTTTGTTGGTATCCTGACCCCTGCCTCTCCTTGGACCATGGCTCTATCCACAGATATTAATATTCCTTGATGTTTACTGACAACTCTATCCATTCTGAACCAGCCACCCAGGTCATTACTCAACCTTTAGAATACACCCCTTCCTCTCTCCCAACATTCTTCACTCCATCTACTGCACAGTCTTCTTCATTGCCCACCCCCTCCCCTCTTATTACTACTATTCATCCTTATTGTGCCCTCCCCCCCTCCCCAGTACTACTTCACTCCACAACACCCCATCTGCCTTTGTCCTTCAACTGCTTCAACCTATGCAAACCTTTTGTGTACTCCTACTCTCTTTGGCCCAGCCAGCCAGCCATCTTTGCAGTTCTACAAACCCTTACTCTGAGAAGACCCTTCTCTTCCAAAAATGCCTTCAAAAATAAGTGGGCAAAGTGTCCTTTTGCATTTTTTCCCGATTGTCCACGCCTTTTCACAGTTAACTAGTCCCAAGCTTGTGCACTATCTACCCTGACTTACCTCACTTCCAAACCTATACCTGCTGAACCTCACTCCTCTCTTAATACTTGTATTGGGACTGTTTGTCTCCCTGACTGATTTGACTTCCCA
>NW_020868367.1:0-10000 GCF_003789085.1 Penaeus vannamei
TTATCGTATGACTATGGAGATAAGGAAAATATTTTTAAAATCAGAAAGCTTAATTAATTATTTTTGAATAATGAAAAAGAGACAGGAGATAACGCAAATATTTTTTATAAATATCAGAAATAATAATTTGATAGAAAAAGAGTACAGTGAAGATTATAAGGAAATATTTTAAAAATCAGAATATAAAATTTTGATAAGAAAAAGAGACAGGTAGTATAAGGGAAATATTTTTAAAGAATCAGAAATTATAATATATTTGTATTTAAGATAATATTAATAGAGACAGGAGAATAATTAGTGTAAATATTTTTAATAAAAAATCAGAAATAATAAAATTTGATAAGAATTGTTTTAATTAAGTTAGACTCTATTTGGTAGATTTATAGGAATATATTTTTTAAAATGCGGATAATTACTAATAAATTTTGACCTAAGAAAATAGTGACAGGAGAATAAGGAAATATAAATTCAAAAATAGGTAAATACTAATAACTGATATTTTGATTAAGAAAAAAGTATGACAGGATGAGGGTGATGTGTAGAATATATGAAGCAAAAATGGAAATATTCTATATATAAATCTTGATATATTATATAATGAGTACGTGAGATGAGGAAAATATTATCAAAAAATGGAATATCTAATAAAATTTGATAAGAAAAAGAGACAGGAGATAAGAGAAAAAAAATATATTATTATATATATCAGAATTCTAATAAAATCTGATAGGAGAAAGATCCTTACTTCGATTATGAAAGTGACTTTTACTCTTTTTATTGTATCTTTTTTCGGTAAATGGTAAGAAAGACATTCTCGTTTGCCATTGAAGTGAATCAGGTTAGACAGCGACCCTCTCGGTGGCTATCACTGACCTCCTTCCACATTTCACTTTTTTTTCTTGTTTCTTTTTCTTGTTTCTTTGATCTTTTCTCGGTAATCTCGATAAGAGATGATGATATAAAGAGGGGAAATGATAATAATGATATCACAGAAATGGGGGAATGTTTTTTTTGTTTTTTTTCTTGTTTCTTTGATCTTTACTCGGTAATCTCGATAAAGATGGTGATAATGATATAATAATGATAGGGAAATGATGTAATTAATTGGATGATAACAGAAAGGGGGGAATGTTTGATGATCGTGTGAAAGAAAATGAGATTCTAAAATAAACTTTTGGTGGAAGTAAATTGAAAAAGAAGAAAATAGAAGAAGAGAAAGGAGGATTAAGGAAGACAAGAAAATGAAAATGTTAAAGTGGTTAAAAAAAGAAGAAAAGAGGGCATACGAAATTATTTCGTGGTTCGAGGATCAAAAGTTAAGATCAGACCTCTGGACGCTTATTTTAAATGTATAAGAAACTGAGACATGTTGTAATAATTATAAATATATAAATACACAGATTGGAAGGGTATCGGGAAACGGAATGCACTCAGTCCTAAGAAATATGAATCAGAAAGATACGAGCAAAGACAAACAAGCAATGACACTAATGGAA
The DNA here is from genome assembly GCF_003789085.1 of Penaeus vannamei. Lineage (NCBI taxonomy): Eukaryota > Metazoa > Arthropoda > Malacostraca > Decapoda > Penaeidae > Penaeus > Penaeus vannamei. The sequence continues at coordinate 1,497 of NW_020868367.1, forward strand.
TAATCAGTAGGATCAAAATTAGGAAGGATAACAAGAAATAAAAAAAAGGAGCAGGTAATTGAATGAGGATTCCTAAACTCACAAACACAAAACGACAAAGAATCGACATAATGACAGGAACAAGGATAACATACCAGAAGGGTTTAAATATAGTAAATCAAAATATAATTTTGGAACAAGTTTATGGAGTATTATAAATATACAGGATATGAAATAGATAGACAAGTCGAACACACATATAATATACTCAATCTCGAGTATTTAAGAATAACAAATACGCAATAACGAAGCCAGAAACATACGGCTAATAAGATTCATGGCATGTGTCGGGAAATTAAGGAACTCAGAGAATAGAATTAAAAAATAAGACGAGGAAATGAACAGATATACGCCGAGCCAAAACCAAACCAAACAATACAATAATTGCCAAACAAACAACAACAACCAAACAACCACAGAACAGCCAACAACCGCAAGGCAAAGCTCATAGCCAACAACCGCAGCACAAGTCTAACAACCGCATGCAAACAAGCCAACAACCGCAGCAAACAAGCCCAACAACCGCAAGCAACAGCCCAACAACCGCAGCAAAACAGCCCAACAACCGAGCAAACAAGCCAACAACCGCAGCAAACAAGCCAACAAGCGCAGCAAACAAGCCACAACCGCAGCAAACAAGCCAACAAACCGCAGCAAAAGCCACAACCGCAGCGCAAACAAGCCACAACGCAGAAACAAGCCAACAACCGCAGCAACAAGCCACAACCGCAGCAAACAAGCCCCAACAACCGCAGCAAACAGCCAACAACCGCATGGCAAAACAAGCCCAACAGACCGCAGCAAACAAGCCAACAACCGCAGCAAAACAAGCCAACAATCCGCAGCAAACAAGCCATCAACCGGCAGCCAAACAGCCACAACCGCAGGCAAACAAGCAACACCGCAGCAAACAAGCCAACAACCGCAGCAAACAAGCCAACACGGTCGCAAAAGCCAACAACCGACAGCAACAGCCAACACACCGCAGCAAACAGCCAACACCAGCAGCAGTACTCGAAGCCAACAACCGCAGCAACTAAGCACAACTCGCAGCAAACAATGCCAACTACCGCAAGCAAACAAGCCAACAAAACCGAAGCAACAAGCCAACGAACCGCAGCAAACAAGCCACAACCGCAGCAACAGCCAACACGCAGCAACACAACAACGCGCAGCAAACAAGCCAACAACCGCAGCAAACAAGCGCACAAACCGCAGCAAACAAGCCAACAACGCCGCAGCAACAAGCCAACACCGCAGCAAACAAGCAAGAACAGACGCAGCAAACAAGCCCAACAACCGCAGAAAAACAAGCCAAACAACCGCAAAGCAAACAAGCCAACAACCGCAGCACAAACAAGCCAACAACCGCGCAAACAAGCCAACAACCGCAGCAAACAAGCCAACAACCGCCAGCAAACAAGACCTAACAACCGCCGCAAACAAGCCACAACCGCAAGCAAACAAGCCACAATCCGCAGCAACAAGGCCCAACAACCGCTTCAACCAAGTTCCAACAACCGCTTCAAACAAGCCAACAACCACCCATAACAGCACATACTCGATCCACTCTGTCTCCATATATGTGTATATTTATTTACTGACCAATCATACCATTTTTACAGCTTGATGTGTAGGCCGATGAGGAACACGCGCGAAAATTTATTCAGGGTAAGGTAGGGAATGTCCGGGATATGATGCGGAATGTAGGAGAGCACGTGTTTGTCCAAATATGAGTGTATGTAAAAGTTCCGAGATGAGCGAGGGTAGAGGGAACACCCGTAAATTATATTCAGGGATGAAAAGTCTCCTGGAGTAAGCGGGAAAAGGAACAACCTTTGTTGGTGTAAATATCAGGGGAATAGAAGTAAGTGTCGCGGATATAGCCGAAAAGGATAATCCTGGTGTAAAATATACATGGGAATTAAAAGTCTTGATAAGCTGAAAAGTTGAACACCGTCAAATATCAGGGAATAATTAAGTTTCCCGGATAAGGCGAAGAGGAACACCGTAAAAATATCAAGAATGAATTAAGTCTCGGAATAGTCGAATAAGGAACTACCTCTTTTGCATAATATAACTTCAGGGAATTAATAAGTCGTGATTAATTTTAGCGATAAAGGAATCATCCTTTGTTTTAAATATTCAGGGAATAAATAGTCCGGTAATAAAGCCGAAATTATGGTAAACACTGTGTATAATAGGTTTTTTCGGATGTTGGGATATAATAAAGTCCGTGTGGTATGTCGTAAATAGGAGAGACCTTGCAAAATATCTATGGGAATACAAGTCCGGGATACGTATAAGGTAACTCATTGTTTCGTTTACCGTTTTGGTTAAATATCAGGAGGAAGAAAAGTCCGTGATATAGCTGTAAAAGGTTAACACCGTCAAATAGGTTTATCAGGAGAAGGTATAATGAGTCCGGATAGAGCTGTAAGGCAAGGGACACGGTTGATAAATAGCTAGGGTAAGATATATGTTGGTTCTCGGATAATATCGGAAGGGAAACAACGCAAAATATCAGGCGAATCTTTAAAATCCGGATAAAGCGCAGAAGGATACGCCTGGGTATAAATACTTGTCAGGGAAATAAAAGTCCGGATATAATGTCGAAATATGTGAACATCTCTTTTTTGCTCATAATTTATTTTTCTAGTGTGAAGAAAGTTTCGTGTATATGAGCGATAGATAGGAACACCTTTTTTTTTGTCATTATTTCATGAGGATTATAAAGTCCGGATAAGCGAAAATAGGATATCCTTTGGCATATAAATATCAGGGATATTTATAATAGTCACGGATAAGCTTGGACTAAGGGAAAATCGTCAAATATCGTAGTGGATATTATAAGTCCCGGATAGCGAATAGGAACACTGCAATATTATTCAGGGTTAGGATTATAGAATGGTTCCGGTATAACGTTATAAAGGGAATCAGATCCGTAAAATTACTTCATGTGTTTTGTTTGTGTTGTGTTGTGATTGAGGATATAAGTCGTGATTATGGTGATATAAGGGAATCATCTGCAAAATATTCATGGGGATATAAAAGTCGGATAATTGCTGATATATATGGTACTAGCTTTTGCGAAAGGTGATCGAGGGACATTGAAAAGTCCGGATAAGTCGAAATATGGAACACTGCGGATTTATTCAGGGGATAAATTAGTTCTGGATAGAGCGAATAGGACACCGTAGTTATCAGGGATAAGAAGTCTTGATAATATTCTGATATTAGTGAGAGTCGTTTTGTTTTTTCTTTGTTTTGTGTTTTGGTTTTTTTTTTTTTTTGTTAGCAAAATATCAAAGGGAATAAATATAGTCTCTCGGATATAGCGATATTAGGAACTAGCCCGTTAATTATTTATTATGTGGAATATTTAAATAGTTCCGGAGTTAAGCTGAAAGGAAACATCTGCAAAAATTATCGAGGTGAAGAAAAGTCCGGATAAGCGAAATAGGAACTACCGTTTAAATATATCAGGGTATAAATTAGTCCGGATAAAGCGAAGAGGGAACATTTTTTGTTCCTTGGCTAAATTATCAGGGCCTATAAATGTTCCGGATAAGCGATAGAAGTGGTAACATGTTAGTTTTTTTTTACCGTTGATAAATCGCATCTAAGGGAATAAAAGTCGGAGAAGGTGATTAGAAGTGTACATCAGCTCTGGCAAAACATATCGAGGGAATAGGAAAGTCCGGGATAAGTCTGTAAGATGAATATTTCCGAAAAATATTATGTTGGAATTATAAAGGGCCTCTGGTAGATGGCGTAAATGGAACTATTGCTAAACATTCATTGTGTATATATATAAGTCCGGATTATAGCTGGACAAGGAACACGCTTTTTTTGGTTTTTATAAAATATTTTCAGGGGATAAAAGTGCCGGATAGTCGAAAAGGATAACCTGTTTATAAATATAGGGATATAAATAGTCTCGAGATAAGCGAAGAGGAACATCCTTGTTGGCGAAAATAATATCGGGAATAAAAGTCCGGGATAGGAGCGAAAAGGAAGCATTCACCGCAAATGGATATCAGTGGTATATGAAGTCCGGATAAGCGAAAAGGTAACAACTGTGCAAAATTTTATCAGTGGGTGGTGAATAAAGTCCGGATTAAGCGAAGAGGAAACATCGCTCTTGCTATGGGAATTTTATCAGGGAATGGAAAAGTCCGGATAAAGCGAATTATATAGGATGCACTCGGCAAAAATATCAGGGTATATTTATTCCATATATGTTGTTGGATAGAGCGATTGATGTTAACCCTGTAAAATAATCAGGGGAATTAATATAAGTCCGGATAATTGGTATGCTGATAATAGGAACATGCCGTCAAAATATGGAGGGGAGGATTAAAAGTCCGGATAAGTGCGTAATATAGGATAACATCCTGTTTTTTTTTGGGCAAAATATTCATGTGGAATTATTAAAGTTGGATATAGCGAAGAGTGAACATGCTTTTGCAAATAATAGGGAAATAAAGAGTCCAGTCTATAGCGAAGAGGTATTACACCGTTGGTGTTTGCAAAGGATATCAGGTAATAATTTAATAGTGCTTGGATTATGGTCGAATAAAGGAAACAATCTTTCGCAAAAATATCAGGGATATAAATGTCCGGATATAGCGAAGAAGGAACAATCGCGTAAAGTGCAGGGAATAAAAGTCGGATAGAGCGATGATGAATCGCCGTAAAATATCAGTAGAATAGAAGTCCGGATATTGTTCGGAAAAGTGTAACATCTTGTGCATAAAATATCAGGGAATAAAAAAAGTCCGTGTATTAAGCGACTAAGACACCTGTAAATAGTCTAGAAGTAAGTCCGGATAAGCGAAAAAGGTTAGACACCGGGTTTTGCAAATATTAGGGAATAATAAGTCCGGATAAGCTCGAAGATGAACACCTGGTGGTTGTCTTAAAATGAATGGGCAGGGTGAATAAAATTCCGGGTATTATGTATTGCGATAAAGGAATGGACCTTTTGTAAATTGGATTCAGGGAATAAAAATCCGGATAAGGCGATAAGAGGAACGACCGTTAAAATATCAGGGAATAGGTATGAGTCGGATAAGCGGGAAAGGTAACCACCCGCAAGAACAAATAAATCAGAAGCGAGAGGAACACCGCAAAATATCAGGGAAAGTGAATAAGTCCGGATTAATTTGCGAAAAGTGAACACGGGCAAAATTAATCAGGGGGAATAAAAGTCCGGATAAGCGATAAGAGGAGGATTCATTTTGTTTTCCTGATTGCATAAATTATTCTTAGTGGAATCAATTATGTTCCGGATAATGTCGAAGGATGGATACACGCGGTGTGTTTGTGCAAAATATTCAAGGGAATAAAAGTCCGGATAGGTAGTGTGCGATAAGGAATCACCTGCTGCATTAAATATCAGGGTGAATGAATGTTCTCGGATTAGCGAAGAGGATACTAGGCCTTTGTGTTCATAAATAAATCTATTGTTGTGTATATGGATATATACTTCCGGATTAGCGAAAAAGGAAACATTGTCCGTTTAAAATTAGGAGCATGGGGAATGAATAAAGTTCCCGGTATATATTGCTGTAAAGGAACTTCCTTGTTATAAAATATCAGGGGAGATAGTAAAGTCCGGATAAGTCAATTAAGGAGACTATTTCTCTTGTTTTAAATAATTCGGGTAATAAAGTCCGGATAAGCTGAAATAGGAACACCTGTAAAATTAAGGGAATTAAAAGTCCGGTATATACGAAAAAGGAACACCGCAAAATATTCAGGGAAGTTTAAAATTGTTCCCGGATATTGAGCGAGAGGTAAACATATGGTTGTTTTGTTGACCTTGTGCTAAATATTCAGGGTTTGGTAATTAAAGTCCGATAAAGCGAAAGAGAGGTATACATCGTTGTCATATTAATATCAGGGAATAAAAGTCCGGATAAGCGAAAAGGAACACCGCAAAATATCTAGGGATGATAAAAGTCCGGTATTAAGGCGAAAAAGGACATTCTGCAAAAATATTCAGGGGAATTAAAGTTCCGGATAAGGAAATAGGAACACCGCAAAAATGGAATCGGGTTAATTAAAAGTTCCGCGATAAAGCGAAATAGGAAGCATCCGCAAAATATTCAGGGATATATAAGTCCCGGATTTAAGTGAAAAGGAACACTTTTTTTTTTTGTCCCCCTTGTTTTTCTTGGCAAAAGCGAAGAGGAACACCGTAAAATATCAGGGAATAAAAGTCCGGATAAGCGAAAAGGAACTGACCTGCATAAAATATCTAGGGAATAAAAGTACCTGGATAGGTTAGCTGAAAGGGAAGGCACCTGTCGGGTCAAATGATTTATCAGTGGAATAATAAGTCGCGGATAATGCGCAGAAGGAACAGGTACCTGTCAAATTATACTATGTTGGAATAAAAGTCCGGATTAAGTCGAAAAGGAACACCGTTCTAAATTTAGCAGGAATATGATCTCGGGATAAGCGAGAAAGGAACTTATCTTTGCAAAAAATATCTAGTGGAATTGTTAAAAGTCCTGGATAAGCTCTGAAAGGAACACCTTGGCAAATATATCAGGGAATAAAATGTCCGGATGGAGAGCGAAAAGGAACACCGGCAAATATCAGGGAGGAGGTAAAGTCCGGAATTATAGCTCGGAAAAGGTAATCATCGTTAAAATATTCATGGAGAATAAAAAGCTCCGATAAGCGAAATAGGAATACCTGTAAGGATTATCAGGGGAATGGAAAAGTCGGGCGGATGGTTAAGCTAGAAAGGATACACCGTGGTTGCTTTGCTAAAATCATCAGGGATAAAAAGTCTCGATAAGCGAAGACGGAACACCTGCAAAATAGGGTCAAGGGAGATTAAAGAGTCCGGATACAGCGATAGGAGGATCAGCCGAAGAGGTATCAGAGAATATAAGTTTCCGGAATTTTAAGGAAGAGGAAACAGGCCATGGCAAAATATCAGGGGATAAAATAGTCCGGATAAGCGTAGGTGGAGGGTAGAGGTGAACGTGCGTAGTTAAGTGTAGATCTGTCCAGGATTCAGGATTCTGGGAAATCCTCGCTTGGTAATCTTGGTACCTGTTGGGATTATGTGTGGGATTTATACCTTTGCTGTTATTTTGTACCTGTTTGGATTATGGTGTGGTGTTATTTCCTTTGTTTGGGATAATGTTGTGTGTGATTAATTACTTGTTGAGATTATGTGTGGGAATTTTTACCTGTGGTATTATGTGTGGGAATTTACCTGCTGGTATTAAATGTTTGGATTTTATCCTGTTTCTGGGATTATTATTGGATAATTTACCTACTGGGGATTTAGCCTGTTGTGGATTTAATGTTGTGGTATTTACTTGTTGAGATTAATGTGTTGGGATTGTACTGTGGATTATGTGGGATTTACCTGCTGGATTAAATGTTGGATTTTAATCCTGTGTGGGATTATGTATTGGGTGAATTATTTAACCTAACTGGATTATGTGTGGGATTTCCTGTGGATTATGTGGTGGGATTTACGCTGTGGGATTATGTTGGGATGTTGGATTACCTGTTGGGATTTATGTTGGGATTATGTGTGGGATTTACCTGTTGGATATGTTGGATTACCTGGGAATTTGTTTTACCTGTTGGGATTATGTGTTGGGATTTACCTTGTTGGGATTATGTGTTGGGATTTACCTGTGGGATTATGTGTGGGATTTACCTGTGGGATTATGTGTGGGATTTTACCGTGTGGATTTACCTGTTGATTATGTGGTTGGATTTACCTGCTGGGATTATGTGTGGGATTTACCTGTTGGGATTATGTGGGATTTATGTTGGGATTATGTTTACCTGTTGGGATTATGTGTGGGATTTACCTGTTGGGATTATGTGGGGATTTAACCTGTTGTGTTGGATTTACCTGTTGGGATTATGTGTGGGATTTACCTGTGGGATTATGTGTGACTTTCCTTGTTCTGATTTTACCTGTGTGGGAATTTACTGTTGGGATTATGTGTGGGATTTACCTGCTTGAATTATGGTGGTGGGATTTACTGCTTGGGATTAATGTGTGGGGATTTACCTGTGAGGATTATGTGTGGGATTTACCTGTTGGGATTATGTGTGGGATTTACCTGTGGATTATGTGTGGGATTTACCTGTGGATTATGTGTGGGATTTACCTGTTGGGAATTATGTGTGGGATTTACCTGTGGATTAATGTGTGGGATTTACTTGTTGAGATTATGTGTGGGATCTTACCTGTTGGATTATGTGTGGGATTTACCCTGTTGGGATTATGTGTGGGATTTACCTGTTTGGGATATGTTGTTGGGATTTACCTGTTGGAATTATGTGTGGTTACCATGTTGGATTATGTGTGGGTTTTCCTGTCGGATTATGGATTTACCTGTGGGATTTACCTGTGGATTGTTGGGATTTACCTGTTGGGATTATGTGTGGGATTTACCTGTTGGGATTATGGGATT
>NW_020868367.1:15000-25000 GCF_003789085.1 Penaeus vannamei
TCTGTGGGTGTTCTTAATCAAATTTCTTTTGCTCTTTATAATTTCTGAGTTGGTCTACACATTGGCAAATACCATCTGTATGCAGGTTATATACTGACACAATTTTAGAAGTTTTCTCAGTAGATTTTTAATATTACAATAACCAAAAGTTTTCAGATTAGATGAATAAGTTCCATAACTAATATAGTAAAAATTCTCCAACAAAAACTTTCAAAGGTATATAGAAAATTGAAGTTTATTTAAAAGATTATAAAGTGATGAGAGGCATTCAAAGTTATCGTAGACATGCAGATATTCTTAACCCACTTCCGATGAGTGTCCCACGTCAGACACCTGGAAAAGTAAACATTGCTGGGTTTCCCACCTGTGCGATGCCAGATCGGTGCTTGCACTCTGGTTTTGTTGCCTGTGGCATGCGGTGTATGGGCAGGTTGCCGGACTCGCCTACGTGCCACTTTACAAGCTGCCCAGAAAATATTATTTGCTTATAAGTGCAGGAAATATTTTTGGCTTATAAATGTATTGTTGCTAGCGGGTTAATCAGTAAGATTACTATGAGCTCAAAATAAAGTGTTAGTTGTTGTACAGACTTTAACAGTTAATGTTTATTAATTGATGATTTTCTTTATTCTGAACAAAAATGTCTTTTGTCCCTTCTTGTACTTTTTTATATTGAGTCCAGCTAGGATTTGTATATTTTAGAGTAAATATATGACTGATGAGACAATACTACTGCTTATATCTGACACAAACTTACTACCAGCATGTTCTGCTTAAAAATGTTGATTTTTCATATATTGTATTTGGGACAGAGAGTGATGCACCCTCCAGACACAGTCCATAAACAAGAGTATCATGTGAATCAAAAACCTAAACTGGTAATTTTTACTGATAGTGAAGCCCAAGTAAAAATGAAAATACTTGGTTTTCTGCAGTAAATTCAATGATTTCATTGATTCTTAGCATTGTTTTAGTAAATTTACATCAGATGTGGAATGATTACGTTGATGTAAATTAAGACAATCTGTGGAGTGTAAGATGCACAAATTGGAAATGAAGGAGATACATGACTGAGGCGACAGAAGGTCATCCCATCTTTTTCTAAACAATAGTGTAATTTATTCCAAATTCTGTATTTTTAACTGTTGTCATACCTGACTTGACCTGACCTCACTATACCTTACCTACATCAGTCTAAGAGGCTGCTGCTTTTGATTGTTAATCCTTGAAGCAAAAACCATATATACCTGTTACAACAAACCCTCAAAATGTTATGGCATCCATGCTTCTAGTGCTCTAGCAATACTAACAAACTTTTACCATATATATTTAATTAGATATAACTTCATTGTCCTTACACTTCCATCATGCTTAACCTCTTGAATTCTGTTGCATAATGACAGGCACATGGCCAAAAGTAAGGGCTTTAGGCTTACATGAGTGGCTTGTCTCCCGGGTGTGCAGTGTCTAGGCCAGGCACTTTTGAACACCCATGTGCAGTTTCCTGTCATGAACGAAGTCTAGGGTGATAGAATAGACAGAAAAGACTTGCCACAAGTGCACAAACCTCTTGGAGTGTGATTTGACTCATTGGTGCTTAGAAGGGGCTTTTGCATTATTCCCAATGATAAAAGAATGTGGACTGTAACATGCAGAAGCCATGACTGGAAGAGTGCTGGCTCCAGGGAGGATGTCATTTTCATGCTTCGCATTGTAAACCTGGCTGCTGTGACCGGCGGCACAAGTTGTATTACAGAAGATTGAAAATTATGAAAGAATAAGATATGGCACGTAACCAAATGTTCCATGTATCTTTTCTTGCACCTACTTATTTACTACAAAGTGAGATGATATGGATGATGAGCTATTACTATCTCAATAAAGCAAATCAAAATACAAATAAGGACACTTTAAAATGGCAAAAAAAAAAAAAAAAAATTAAAAGTTCACACAAAATAACTTAACAAAGGGGAGGCACAGAGTCTTGTCACTGCTCATGGGTGTTGGTGCGCCCCTGGCCTACGCGCTGCACGCCTAGGATGTTGGCTGGGTAATTGTTGAAGACTGTGACGCACCCTTGCAGAGTCAAAAAAAAAAAAAAAAGAAAAAGAAAAAAAAATGTTTTTCTGCAGGAAATCCAATGATTTCATCGATTTCCGGCGTTCTTTATTCAGCGAATACATCAAGGAGATCGAGTACCAGTTCTCCATTGACGATCTTGATTTGATAGTCCCATTAGCAGGGTAGGGCATGCAGTAAATCAGGGAAATTATGGGGAAAACAGGATTAAATAGGAAGAAAAAAGATTTAAAATGTGTACTACTAGCTCAAAAAATGCTTAAAATTGGCTAATGAAACTCTACGGATGTAACCACCATCTTTGAAATTCTACGGACTGACGCACCGGAAATCAAAAACTCTACGGGAGCCCAACCCACTTTTTGGCAAAACTCTGGGAATTCACGTGTTCCAACCCCCCCAAAAAAATGTATTAACCAATAAACCAACCTAATATATCAATATAAATTGCTATCAGTAGGCATGCCCTTTGGGCACTGCCCGAGGGGAGGGTTGATGAGGGGCCAGCCCCCCAACACCCCCCAGGACACATTCTCTTTACCCCGGTATGCATGGCAAGATAGAGCTGCATTCACACAGTAAACTAATTAAACCAAATACCTTTATATCTGCAACCGTCAAACTTTCATTCGCTTCCTTCTACCGTCTGATTGCTTCAATTTTAATGTTTGTTTTTTTTTCCAGCATTTGGAGCTCTTGGTGGGCCCACATATTAAATTGCCATCATTACTGAAGTCTATTTTATCTTCTTTGTCACTGTATAGTCTTACGAATAACCCAGAATGAACATAACACTGGAAATGTAACATTTCTTACTGGCGTTCCATCTTGAAATGAGCGGGGCGGCTAGGTGTCAACCTGGCAGCAGGCGAAAGGAAGTGTGAATGCGCATGAATGTGTAACATTATACACTGATAAGTCGCTAAATATTGTTTTGACATGCGCGTAGTAATACTGGAACTACTTAGGGCATCGCATTAAGGAGTTATGTGTTTTTCTTCGCAAGGTAAACAAGCTGATCGACTTTGAATTTGAGAGGCGAGCGCGATTTATATTTTCGTCATTTAGTGGTGACTGTAAGGCCTCTGCATCTTATACCATATCTTATCCCATCAATTACTTTGAAATGGAAAAAAATTCTGTGTAGAAATGATAAGCACACTTTAGAAATCTAATGATGTAAATGAAATACATGATTTATTCAAGTAATTTTAACTAAGATAGATATGATTAAAGTTTTTTGTGTGGTTGTGTGAGTATTTTTTAGCAGACTGTAGAGACTTGTGTTATGCCCAATTTGCCAGTTAGCCTCCAGGCTAGTACAGTGGCAACATGTCTGCCTCTCATCCGAGGGGTTGGTGGTTCGTGCCCCAAACAGGCGCGAGAAGTTGCCCAGAGGTTTCTGCTGTGGCTGGGCACAACGGTGGGTAAGGACCAAGCTCTGTGGCGTCAGCACTAGCTGATACACTTTGATCGAGTCGACATTAGTTGGCACAGGCAGGGTTCCCCTCATACCCTGGTTGAGGCTCGGCTTCAATATCGGACTTATCCGTATCCTTATTTCCCAGTTTTGAACAATCCATTCCTTTTCACTCAACATCCAACAGAGGTACTGCAAGAACAGGAATATGCCAGTTTAGAGGTTGGGAAAGTGGGGAATTTGAATATTACCGCCGGTCTGTTAAAAAAAAGAATTAACAAAAATGTGTGCGACTGTAGCTTTAGATATCCAGAAAAATGTTTAGTGAAGTTTCCTGTATATTTACTCATTTGCTTATAGAACCAGAATTCTTGGGAGTTAATTAGATGCAAGGCATGTTCATGTTAATAGTTTTTTACATTGTTGCATTAACCAAGAACTTTAATGATCCTATCAGATATTTTTTAGGACACTTTATTATGAAAGTGGAGAATTTAGTAAAAAGAAAGAAAGAAAGAAAAAAAATCTTGTGTTTAAGGATCTCTCACCAGTACTGAACCTGAATAACCACATGTTATCTTAATCCAGCATTTCAAGTTAAACATTTACTTTTATTTTGATGTCATTACTTTCATCTCTCAAGGAGAGTTTTTTGATGTTACTAATTTTCTAATTTCCTTATGATTATCATGGTGATTAATACTATTATGTAAAGGAAATTAATCTAGATGGTAATGATTTTTTGATGCATTATTAGTATGCTAAAAAAAGTCTTGAATGTATCAAAGTTGGTTGCCATTTTTTTCTCTGTTTTATAAGGTTTATATTAATATCTGGTCAAGTTAGAGAGAACCATAGTCAGCCTTGTTTGAAGCTGAACTTTTAGTTAACTTTATTTGAAGTAAAGCCTACTCTTTTCTGTGAGTTAAACCTACCCTGTATTATGATTAAATTTTTTCAATCCTCAGACCAAACTGGAACAGTACCGAGTTGACATCCGAGCTGGAAAGAAACTGAATGAGGACCAGCAGCTTGCCATACAGAACTACGACAATGTTCTTGCCAACCTGGACCTGATGCGGGAGCTGAGTCAGCAGTGCTCCAACATCGTCTCAGAACACAACAAAGTTTCCAAGAGACAATTGAAAAGGGAACAACAAGAACGGTTTCAGGAAGAAGTAAACCGCGTGAAAGAAATATTAAAAATTCAGGTATGTTCTCATTATTTTTGTAGGTTAGTGTGTAAAGGCTGAATTGTGAAGGATGTGACCAGAAAAGAAAGATTTTAAAATGATTTTATTGCTTGATTTTAATTTCTTGTCATTTGAGTTACAGATTTTAATATTCACTTTAATCTGAAGTGTTGCGAGTGTGTGGCAATTTTTTTTTTTTTTTTACTGAATATTTTAGCAAACTGACTAATGATTGATGAACTTGTACATGTTTCCACGGTAGTGGGTTATTATTTAAAGGGAATTCATTTAGATAGGGAGATAGATATATAAGAATATAGACATAAATGTGTATGTATGTGCATATATATATATATATATATATATATATATATTGTGTCATTCCTTCCTTTTAAGTATGTAAAAGATGGGGCACAATTTGTTAGGAATTTTGAAAATGGAGTTTCATTTTAGTCATGCAGATTATTATAACTTTAAATCTTTCTACACAGGAAGTTTTGCATCAAATGGGACAGGAAGAGGCTCGCACGGATTTCTTGGCGGGGACCAATGGTGCTGTACAGCTTGAGCCCGAGAACATAAATCAGCTTGATGCTTTTTTCAAATTGGTGACCCCAACCAGGACGGAAGGCCAGCCTTTACCTGAATTCAATGTAAGCAGATGTATTTTTTTTTTTTTTTTTTTTTTTTTTTTTTTTTTTTTTTTTTTTTTTAATAAATATGAGTAGATATTGAGATTTGTGTTTGTTATACTGTGAGGTAATTTTTGCATATGAGTATTTGTTTAATGTTCTTGAGTGGTATGAATTAATATGTTGAGGTAATAAAAGAGATTTGGCAAGACTTAACCATATTGATTATTGCAGTTATTATATTTTGTAAGACTTGCATTTGTCTTAGCCATCATAGTGGTTACTAAGTTTAACTAAAAAGATGAAAAAATAAAAATCTTTTCAAATCAGGATGAACTACGGAAAGCAGGAGAACATTTCCTCCATTTGCTGGAAGGGAGGAATAAGGAAGTCGCTAACACCACATACAAAGCCCTGCGCAATATTGTGGAACAGATTTCTGTCTGCTGCTATCCTGAGAGAAAACCAACCACGACGGAAGAGGCTGTCAGCAAAGAGCCCGTGAGTGACTGCTCTTGGTTTTTGAATATATGTAATTTTATTAGCTCAAGGCTGATAATTTTTTTATTATGATTTTTTTTTTGACAACATTAATGTTAACTGACTGTTAAATGTCTTAATGAGATGCAATTAATGATGGTACCCAGTGAGTCTTGTGATATATTAATTTTTCATGAAGTTTTGATAATTTATCAGTCTTAGTTATATTCCTCTCTTTGCTTCATAATATTGTTCTACATTTTGTACATGGCTACGTCAGTCATATTAATGTATTTGGATGACATTATTCTTGTTGGCTTTATTTGAGAATGTGAAGTTCTTGCCACTTTTATCCTATTCGCTACTTTTTTGTTTTCTCATCACGCATCAGTCAATGTATCCTTCATTTTGTTGAAATATAAAAGTTGGGATACAGAGGATCATCTAGCATGTGAAAATACTTCATTTTGTTATACTAGCTTAGCAAGATATTCAGTATATATAGAGCTTTTAAAAATTTTAGGGTAAGAAAATCTAGCCAAAGATATACTTCCAATAACCTTTCTGGAACATATTGAGGTTTAACTTGATTATTACATTGTGTCAGAGCCCTCTTGACTGCCACCAATAGAGCAAAAATACCAATATGAATAGCCTTGAAAAAAATATATATTGGTGAGCATTACCTGGTCTTTAATAATTAAGAAAATGTATCAGTGCTTAAGTTGCACAAGTGGATGGAAGGGGTTACCGGAAAAGGAAGGGCAAGTAAGCTTTTTTTGTCTTGTTCTTTTCGACAGATCTTCAAGAATCATCCTTACCGTTGTCAAGGTAAGGTTGAGGATCAAACCTGTCCTTGCAGTGGTCTGAAGATTTTTTTTTTTTTTTTTTTTTTTTTTTTTTTTCTAATGAAGACTTCGTAACCGTGTGGTGGCTAGACAAGTGTGGATTTGCCTTGTGTTTCTTTGCATAACTCAACCCTCCTCTGTTTGCCTCTGACCTTCCTCCCCTCCAAACCTCCTCTTTTATTTTTTTGCAAGTCGTGCTTTATGCTGACCTGGTTTAATGCCTTCTTATGTTGTAGTTGTAAAAACCTCTTTAGTGATATCCAGAAAGGAGTGTTGGGATATCTGTAGGTATTTTAGGATGTACCTTAATAATTATTTTTCTATTTTTTTTTTTTTTTCTAGGAGAAAGATGTGGTGGCTGAGGAATACACAAATGGCATGATTGGTGAGGAAACAGAGTTAATTGCACCTGCTATGGAGGAAGTGGTGAACAACATCACTACAGAAGGTCCTCCTCCCGGCCTAGTACTCCCAACAGTCACCCCTCCTCCTCTCCCTTCAGCAATTAACCAGGAACCCAACCCAGTCACACCCACACAGGAGGCAATTGTAGCAGCAATGGCTCAGATGACTACAGCAGCTGTTCCTGGTGCCCCACCTGCGGCTCCTGGTCTGCCACCTGCACCTCCCTCCTACTTCACGCAAGCTGCTCCTCAGCCTCTACCACAACAACCCCCACAGCAAGCACCTCAGCAGGTCCCACAGCCAGCACCACCACAAGCACCACAGCAGCCTCCACCCCAGCAAGCTGCCACTCCCTTACAACCTCCTCCACCACAGCTTCAGCAGATATCTCTTAGTGACCTTGTATCACCTGGGAGCTTTGACTTTTTGCAGGAAAGTCAGGTCGCTCAAGAACCTCCCACAGTGTATATGGATCCAGCTGTGGTGTCCATTGGAAGTGTAAAACCTGACCCCCAAAGGACTATGTCGCCAGTACAGCAGCAGCCACAGCCACCCACTCCTATGGTGGCTCCAGGCCAGGACCCAACACATCCCTCCAACATTTCCACACAAACATATACCAATCAGACTTTTAACAACATAAATGTAGCAGCGTACTCCCAAGGTGTGCCTGTCTACCCCAACAATCCTGTTGTGGACAGTACGCCCAACCCCCCGCCACCTATTCCACTGCCTCCCCAGGCCCGTCCTCAGGAAAAGGTGGAAGTAGAGTTCAACCCAGAGGCTAGTCCTTGGACTGAACAACAGCCACCCGCTCAGCAGTCTGGTCCAGTTGTTCAGCAGCAACAACAGCAACCAGAAGAAAACACCTGGGGAGTCCAGGATGTCCCAGTCAATGGTGACGACAAGTGGGCTGGTGGAGAAACCGGGAACTGGGAAGAGTTTGATGAGAATCAAGTGAACCAGGCTCAGGCTCCCACCAATGGACATGGAGACTATGAGAGAAGAGGAGGTTACCGAGGGGGCAGGGGTAGAGGTTTTGGAACCAGAGGTGGATTCCGGGGAGGTCGGGGGAACAGTGGTGGTGGAGGTGGTTACCAGAATGGCCGAGGAGCCTATGGAGGAGGCTATGGTGGTGGTGGATACAGAGGTGGAAGAGGAGGAATGGGAGGAGGTCCTCGCGGTGGTCGTGGTGGCTTCAGAGGACAAGGACCCCGAGGAAACTTCAGAGGCCGTGGAGGTGGATACCAAGGCCAGCGACCTCCCTACCAACAGCAGCATCAACAGCAGTGAGGCAAATTGGTGATGATTTAGCTGTGACTGTGATGACAAGTGGGGCTACCATGTGTACTAAAACGCTAGAGGTGTTGCACTACGTTGCACAACGTACTGACTTTGCACTGCCTGTGATAAAGGGTAGTGCTTTAACGTGTAAACAGTTATTGGAGAGACAGTACAGGGCATTCTTTACGGGACAATGTAGTGTGATGCATCAATTAAAGTGAAAAATTTGCCAAAAAAGAGAAGGAAAACAAGAAAACCATGAGTTCTTTGAACTCATAAAAAAAAAAACTCTTAATTTCACTCTAAACTATTCCATGACTTGTAAGGCTATACAAAACAATACAAAAAAAAGTTTTTTTTTTCTATATAATTTTTATGGAAGCACACTATTCCTGGAGTGTGGGGGAGGGGTGGAGGGTGCCTGAATGCTCCCCCCTCTTCCAGGTGGGTATTTGAACCACTTCTTCACTCTTCCACTTTCAGACTGTCAAAGCTTCCAATACATTATCATTTACTGCACCCTTAGTTTCTATTACCCTTGAGAATTGAAACGTATAAATTCTTTTTTTAGCAAATTCCAATGCATCCAAACAATTGGCTGTTAAAAAAAGCAACAAAAATCACATTCTGCAATGTTTGAACAACCATTGATATTCTTACTTTTTAAAAGGGATAAATGCAATAGTCAGTGCTAGTGAATGTTAAGTAAAGTAAGAGATCACAGAGCTAATAAGATGTTTTTAGCCAAGAAAACCAGAACATGTAAGAGGAAACCACTGATTTTTTTTTTTTTTTTTTTTTCCCCCAATTGTTCAATGTATTTTACAACCCTAATATCTACCTGCATGAGAGTAGGAAGTTATGATTATTTGCTTCTCAATTTTTACTCATATTCTGTGGTCAGTAACATTGTGCAACTTTCAGTGCTTTGGATGTTATATATAGGTTCTTAAAAGGCTCTGAAAAAATCTACAAAAGAAATTACACTGATTTTTTTTATAATTCAGTCATTTTCTTTCCCTCTACTATGGACTATGTTGGAGCAGTGTACACAGATTTTTTCTCACATTAGTGACATGAAACAATAGATTCATTGTACAGATGCAATATCTAGGATCTCAAAAGCATTTGTAAGGACTGAACATAAGCATTTTATTGAAATAGAAATGGAATCAAAGCTTTATTTTTTTCATCAGAGATTCAAAACATATATGCCAAAGAAAAAAATACCTTTTTATACTTTTTTTTTTTTTAACATTTGATCTGTTGATTGATAGATAATTTTTTTAAAGGAATATTGGTTCTCATGCACTTAAAAGTTAAATATATTATATATCATTTAAGAAAGTTCCCGATTCACTTGGCAGTCCATAATATACATTTGGGAAATAATGTGAGGAATTGTGAACACTGACAAGTCAATGAAACTCTTTAGTCATAATATGCAGTGTTTGTTAATCCTCTTTCAAATATGTCACTGTATGCAAACAGATTCACACTTGCAAGCATTGAAAAAAATGCAGGGAAATGATCTAATATAAATGCTCTTTCTTGACATTGAAAATGCATACTTTTGTCAAGTGTGCCACATATATATAATGGAAATTAATTACTGGAAAAAGGACATACAGCCAGCATAACACTACTGATCTTGGAAAT
>NW_020868367.1:37500-47500 GCF_003789085.1 Penaeus vannamei
CGGAATTCCGCGTTAAGCCATATAATGTATAACTGTGTTCAAACGAGCGGTAAAGATATCGATATAAAGTAACGGAGAACGATAACTAAGATTAAGTCCTAATGTGATTCAGAGGAATTCTGTGTAATCTGGAGCAAGTGTGGGGGAGAATATCAGTAGGTAATATGGAGATTACATATAGTAGAATATGGGTATAGGGCTGAGAGTGAGGTAAATGGTCCTAATTGCGAATATCGATACATACATATACATATAATATATATATATATAATATAATAGTAGTAGATATATATATATATATAAATATATATAATATGATATATATATTACTAATATTCATCACTATATGATATAGATATAGTAGCTTAAGTAATAATGAATCGATATTATGATGGTATAGTACTTATATATATATACTGATCTAGATGATATAGATAGATAGAACTAGACTAGATAGATAGATAGATAGATAGATATGGAACTGATAGAGGTGTAGATGTTAGATTACTGGAATAAGAGTAAGTGAAAGTAGTATAGATATACGACCTATTGAGAAGTAGGATTGATAGTTATATATACCGTGTGTTATATGATGTGTGTGTGTATATGAAAAAAGAGTAGTGATCAGACATGATAAAACACCCACACAGTTATATTGTGATGAGAAAGTTGATATAAGAACTTATATATAACGCTGAAAAGTCCTCATTCTGATATCACATATGACAAGCTGATCCATCCATAGAATCATCATAACGACGCATAAAATTGACATAATTACATCATTATCATCCACGCGAATATAATGAGACCGACAAAAATTCACCGTAAACATTGAGTGTATGTTGTTTAGTTAATAAGACTCCATCATTTTGATTTATTTCGTCTTAAACAAAGTTCCAATGAAGGACTCCTACAATAATAAAGGAAAGGCAAAAGGAAGGTAGATATAGTTATTGTTTATGTTTAATTATGTTATTATTAAATTACATGTCTTTTATTTATACCTTCTCTCTTACATATTGCATAATTATAATATTTATTATAATATTAACATTACATCATTATATATATTAATTATATATATATTATTAATATTATATTAAATATATATATTATATAATATATTACATATACTATATAGATTAATATATTATACATATTAATATAATATTGTTTATATATATATTATATATTTGAATAATAATTATTAAATAATATTATATATCGTTAAATTTTAGTATCAAATATTCTCATTATTTATATTATTAAATATTACCATTAATATTTAAATATATACTAATATTATAAAATCATTACGAAACTATAAATTGATTAATCTGTTAATCGCTATCTTTTTGCTGTATATTTACTATTATGATGTCTGCATTATTTTAACGTGTAGAGGTCATACAATGGAGACTGTATATTTATGGTAAGAATCCAGAACATTAAATACCATAATTGAATGGGAATATTATATTAACTAAAAACAATACCTCTAGGTAATGTTTATGTACGTGAGGTGCATTTTATGTTCTGGGATCTCATTAAAGTTTATAGCTAGTAGTAGCTTATGGGATGTTTTATAACGTTCCTTGGTGGTCGGTAACGCTTTCTGCCGGAAGTCGACGCTTTATCACTAACTTGGGTGTATAATCCGTATAAGAAGGTTATTCATCGCTGTATTAATTAATCTATTAGTATTTACTAATATATCATGCTGTGTGTGTGTTTGTTCCTATTATTTTTTTCTAATACAACACACATATTAAACTACACGTAGTATATTTATAATCTTGTAATATTATATATTTATATATATATACATATTAATTATAATATATTAATAATCTTATCTATACTCTAATCTAAAATTCATGGGGGGTATATATCTTATTATTATAATATTATACTATATATGTAATTTATCTATATATTAGTTTCTAATATATATTATGTCTTATCTATCTATCTATAATGTCAACTATATCTTATATATATATTTATATTATATATATATTAGTATGTTATATATATATTATGTAATATAGTATTATATATATAGTGTATATATAGTTTAATATTAATATATATTATATATATTCATATATATATATATTATTAATAATTAAATTAATATTATATAATATATATATCATAGTTATGAGTTATTTATGTTATGTATGTTAATGTTAAATATATTATAATACTATGTATAATACACGTATTTCAAACATATTATATCATCAATATATAAGTATATATTCTTTACTGATAGTCTTAGATATATGAATCATATGATAATATTATTATCGTACTATATACTCTACCTCCCCTCTATTCTCTCTATCTGTCTCTCTCATTCACCTTACTATATCCCTACTTGCTATCACCTCCATTCTTATTACCTACCCTCCCTCTTCTCCTCCTCCCTTCCTTCCTCCCTCTCTATCTCTCTCTCCGATTCTCAATATATACACTATCAATTAAGTCGATTGAAAGCGTAGTGTAACTTATTTTGATATCAGATATATCAACAATACATATCCCTGATTAAACCCTTCAGACTAATTACGTAAGCCTCAACAATTTACTCAACACCACACACAAATATTGATAAATCTATATATATAGAATAATACTTTATCCTTTTATATTCTAGAATATACTAAGTTCTAAAAATATTGTACTTTATATTCGTCGAAGTTATCTCAAAATTGCATATATACCAGTTAATTCAACACTCTGCTTAATAACAAATTAAACTCACACTTTGGTATGAACCTTAGACCGAGGAAACTCAAAGCTTCTGAAACCTACGAAGGCGGACACCCATTTCTATTACTACATCAAACACGCAAAGTATTTTTATCTTATCTTTTTATATTTCTTCTCGTTTTACCATCTCGGCTGATATGAAAGGCGTTTATGCTCATTTATAAGACTTTGTATTTATTTATATATATTATAATTATATTTTATTAATATTATAATGATATGTTTTTGATATAGGAGTTAGGGTAGTATACTTACACGTGTATCTGATATCGGATGATATTAATGCATTATGATTATTGGTGGTATGAATGATAATATAGCTATGGGTTGAATTAGGTTTTAGGTGGTTTGTGATGATTATGTAATTGAATGATGGTGTAATTCGACTGAGGATTAGAATTGGAGTGGTTGAGTAGCTGAATAGATAATTAGTGGTATGTTGGTAGAGGAGACGAGCAGGTGGTCTTCCGATAAAGATGAGGGTCCGAATCGAGTAGAGACGAAATGATAACGATAAAGGGGGCGATCGAAGAGGAGTGCCAAGGGTGGGAGTGATGGTGATACTCGAAATGAGCAAATACGCAGCCGAGACATAAATTGGGATGCTGGGAGCTATCATGGGATGATGGTAGTCACTGGGGGGTCAGCGCATCGACTGACCGCGGCTGGCCTTGTGCGATTTGCATCTTGAAAATTGGGCTTTCCCTGTGCTGTATGGGCTGTGGTAGAGATAGTGTAGGAGGGTGGGGGAATGAGGGGTAGGATCCCACGGTGAGGGGGGGGAGGAAGGAGGAGGTGTAAGGAGGGGAGATGTGCAGGTCAGGGAGATGAGAGGTAAAGGTTGGAGGGTGAAGGAGGTCAGGATTAAGAAGGGGGGGGTGAAGTGGTTGGTTGAGGGGATGGAAGTGTGGGAGAGGGGTGAGTACGGGTAAAAGGGAATGGAGGTAAAGGGAGCTGGGGTGGTGGTGAGGTGGAAGATGGAAGTGGGAGATGATGAGTAAAAGGGAGAGGTGGTGGTTGACCGTTGGAAGAGGGAAGGGGAGGGATAGAATGGAGGGATTAGAAAAAGTGGAGGGGTGTGGGTAAAGATGTAAAGAGGTGGAAAGTGGGAGGGAAAATCGGAGGAAAAGAGAGGGAGGTTTGGAGTAGATGGAAGAAGGAGTAAAAGTGGGGAGACGGAATAGGAGATGGGAGGTATAGTAGGTTTAGGAAGTAATGGGTGAGAAGGGGGTAAAGGATTGATGAAGAAGGAGGAGAAGGGGTAAAGGAAGGGAAGTAGGAGGTAGGAGATACTGGTCGTGGGAGGCTAGGACAAATAAGAGTGATGGAGATAGACGAATAGATTAGAAAATGCAGCGGGGCATAGGGCATATAATAAGGAGGTGAAGTAGGTAGGGAGATAGGTGAAGATGTCTTAGGATATGAAGGAAGAGGTAATGATTAGAAGGAGGAGGGGATTGAGAGGTGGAAAAGTAGAAACGGGTAACCATTAACGAGGAGACGGAGGAAAGGAAGAAGGAAAAGAAACGGGACCAAGAAATAAAAATGTGATAGTAAAAAAAGAAGTAATACAAATAAGCAGAGAGAGACGGAGAAAGAAAATGAAGATGAAGATTCAGAAAACAGAGAGAGAGAAAAGCACACAAAAAGAAAACTAAAAAGATGAATATAAATAAAAAAGAAAAAAGATAACAAAAAGTAGAAGAAATTCCGATGAGTCAGAATGCAAATAAGAGATTAAAAGAACAAGGAAGAAAAAGAAAGTATATACAAAAAATGAGAAAAGAGGCCTGGCTGACCGTAGGTCGGGCTGAATCGGGAGGAATATGTGGGAGCCGATAGTTACAAGTCGAGATGTAAACGAGCCTTGGGGGAAGAAGGAACAGCACAGGGCTGCTGACTATCCATCTCGCATATTTAGAGACGCAAAATAGAGCTGATAACGTTTCTTTACTGTGGCTCTGAAGATAAATATGGGATTGTAGAATTTTTTTTTTTAATTTTAAATTATTTTGACATTATGGTATTATGAATTCTATTTTCATTGTTTTTGAATGTATTTGTTTCGCTATTAATGTAATTATTCTTAATAATTTTGTACTTTGTTAATTATTTTATTTATTATACTTATTATTATTAATTATGATTACTTTATTATTATTTTATTATTATTTATTCATATCTAATTATTATTATTATTACTATATTGTTGTTGTTATATTTTTTGTTGGGGGGGGCGGGTGTTAGAAAGTACCACATAGCATTACACCTTCAGCGCTGAGGTTAATGATGTAGTAGTAGAAATAAATTATGAGATAATATTAACAAGATTTGACATATACATAATATATAATATAAACTTAATATTATTTTATGGACAATCTGGATTGATATATAAATTAACATAGGTTAGACTACATAATAATAACTAATCAGAAACCAATAATTACCATCGTATTTAATATTGATCAATAATAATAACAGCATTACAATCATGCACCCAATTATATCCATACATTACAAAAGTCGCAATCAACTACCCTAAATCAAATAAAAATAAAATTCAATAGAAAGTTACAAAAACAATAGCAATATCATTATCTTCATTATCTTCATTATCCAAAGATTTTGAATATATAAATTTAACTGTAAGGGAAAAATAAGCCATGAATATTAAGATATGAATAATCATTTTTGAATAATGATCTCCTCGAAAAAAACACGAATGCGCTTAATAGCTCAACAATCTTTACTTCCTCAGAATTTACCAAAAGTCTTTATATTGCGAAGACTAGTTGAACTACTATTGGAAGCACTGAACTGTTGACAAAAGTGCAGTTGTTAAGAAGTTTAATATAAGCATTAATATTAACAGCAGTCTGCAAAGGGTCAGTTCTCTTGTAATATTATGATTTATAAATTTGGAAATTCTATTTTAAAAATCATAGACTACAGGAAAATCCGGGATTTAACAATATTTTGAAGGAAGTGTTTTTTTTCCAGTGAATAAACAATTGATAAATATTATAATGCAATAGTTGTACTCATTAACGGTATCACGTATTATTATTACCTTTATCATTATTATCATATTAATCTTATTTATTGTTATTTATGTTATTATCTTGATTATTGTTACAATTATCATTACTATTATTGGTATAATTATCATTACTATTATTGTTATCATTATTTCTATCATTATCATTAATATTATTATTATTATCGTTATTATTATTATTTATTACTAATGCAATTATGTTAATTATCACTATGATTAATATAATTATTTTTACTATAAATTACTATTACTATATTATGTTATTAATCATTAATATTATCATATTTCTGTTATTATTATCACCTGTCATGATAAAATAATTGTCATCATTATTGTTATTTATCAGTATTGGTATTATTATTATCATCATCATGATAATTATTTGTAAACATTTCATTATCATTTTCAGCTATTACAATTATTTATTATCATTATTACTATTATTATTGCTCTAATGATAATTAATGATAGAAAGTAATAATAAATATATATAATAATTATAATATAATATAATGCACTAATGATAAATATAATAAACTCACACTAAATATATATAATAATAATAAAAATAATAATAATAATGAAATAATAATAATAATGATGATAACTATTGTTGTGTATTAATTACTCATTACTATTATTATCATCAATTGTCATTATCAATGACCATAGTCATCTCAAATTATCATCATCTAATATTATTATTATTAAATTATTTATCAATTATTTGTTTTGTTTCTTTGTTCTGTTGATTACAAAGTGTTCTTATTAAATTTTGACGTTCTAACCAATGATTTTAACTTTGGCCGTTTATTTTTTTCCCTGAATAAATATCATATAAAAATAAACTCCGAAAACGTCTCTCTCTCCCTCTCTCCTCTCTTTATTTTTCTCTTTCTATCTCTCCTCTCCTCATCTCTCTCTCTCTCTCTCTCTCTCTCTCTCTCTTCTCCATCCTCCATCTCTCTCATCTACTCATCTCCTCATCCTAACACATCTATATACGTACTCAACATCACATCCACAAACATCCATCANTATATATTATATATAATATAATTTATATATACACATACATACATGGAACTGGAGTATTGAAAATAATTTCGAGTAGTAGAAACCATGAATGCATTCATATTTTGGAATGATAGGAAATGGAACCCGATATTTCACCCTTTGAACAATTTCATGCCATTTAGTAGTTTTGAAAGATGTTATTGTGTAGTTAGCATGTGCATTTTCCTGTTCTTTCGTGCTTCTCTTTCGTGCTTTTGTTCATCATTTTTTTGGGGAAAATATGTACAAATGTTTCTTTTTGTAGGTACGCACGCATACATAGATGCATTACACACACACAAACATCACACCACAACACACACACACAACCACAAAAATATATGTGTGCATATATACATACATACATACATATATATATATGAAGGGGGATAAGTTCATACTTAAACTCTCTCACTGATGGACGGAGAGACAAGATCTATGTTTATTATATGAACGATTAAATGATCTTTTGTTCTCTGTTGGCTGATCTTTGTAAGGATATGATAAACAAAGTTTTAATTAGCATTTATTTGCTCAAAAAATACACATACACATACGACTGACACACACGAAAATATGACACACAACACGGGGGGCACAAAGTGACACACAACACGGGGGGCACAAAGTGACACACAACACGGGGGGCACAAAGTGACACACAACACGGGGGGCACAAAGTGACACACAACACGGGGCACAAAGTGACACACACAACACGGGGGGCACAAAGTGACACACCAACACGGGGGGCACAAAGACACACAACACGGGGGGCACAAAGTGACACACAACACGGGGGGCACAAAGTGACACACAACACGGGGGGCACAAAGTGACACACAACACTTAAACACTTAGTCACTGCCACGAGCGGCACACTGACGTTCACTGCCACGAGCGGTACACTGACGTTCACTGCCACGAGCGTACACTGACGTTTTGTACACTGCCACGAGTGGTACACTGACGTTCACACATGGTAATACTGGTATCGGACGTAGTCACTACACTGTTTGTGCACTATACACGTAGTTCATCCGATTTATCCGTTCCCACGGATGATACAGGACGGGTGAGGGTATTCACGGCATCGACAACGTGCGTGGGGCCGAGAAAACGTCAGTGGATCGTGCGTTACAGGCTCCACGTGTCCACGCCTACTTAGACACGTACTGTGGGCCTGCCCGTACTCCGTCTTCGTTGGATGTGTTCCACTCGCCCACACACGCCCACACACCCCGGGCCTCTCTGCCGGTATTCCTTGGCGATGATGGGCGGCGCCCAAGGTCCCTAAAACACCAAAGAAACACCGTGTACTGTTTGTCGGGCTGGTATACCTCGCCCATATGATTCATTTCTACACATTTGTTATATCATTCAATGGTATTATCTTACCGAGGAATATGAATGTAGGGAATGTGGTATCGTCCTTTACAATTATACCCAAGAGCAGGTTAGATCGTCTTCTCGGTTCGGCAGTCAGGGCAGCAAGACCTTTTCCTTGTCTTACTACCTTCACGGCGACATGCCTACGCTGCCCTCGGGTCACCACTCCCTCATTCAGCATTGTTTACGCTCGGTAATTGTTCTATTTGAGGTAACCATTCGTGTTGTAGGCACTTATTTTCTGTGTTTTACGTTATGGTGAAATGTCACCAATGATAAATCTCAACATAAGCATATAAAGATTACAAACAAATATAGACATTCATCCTTTCGCGCGCACATTCATGCTAATTTTGGTCATTGGGTAGTTTGCCCAGTCAACATTCACCTCATTCATACTCTACTGAACCTTTAAATCTTATTTTCTATTTCCTTTCTTTCGCATTTTCCTCCCATTACAATTCTCCCATCCAACTTTCGCAGCTCAGCTCCACTCTGAGCTCCACATTTTCCGCAGGAACACATCTATCTACGCAAATGAATATAATATACGAGCCTACCACTTCCGTATAATTCGTACGGCGTCAGCAACGAGCCTACCACTTCCGTATAATTCGTACGGCGTCAGCTGTACATTATCTATTCACAAAATGTTACTCTCGTATACCGTTTCATTTACAACATCATCATCTAGCCTTTCTGTACTTACGAACTAAGGGACTAAATTTTACTCTTATTTGTGGCACACATCGACCTTATTTACACGAGGGGACCGATGGCATAACGGAAATTCCAACCTTAGTTAAATGCGGGGATTGGCCCGTTATGCTCATATGCACCTGAATATTATAGTTACCCCATCTAACCGCACACGGGGACACGTCACATCCTTAATCGTAAATTAGTAGCTATGTCGTCCTTGTAAAAGTTTCCTTGCATACGATCAGTACATTTCTTCACATCTTTATTTCACATTCAATTATCCTTATCTTTATTTCACATTCAATTATCCTTAAGTGTACCGTACTACTCGTCAAACAAGCACGCGCAAACACACGCAAACGCACACAAACACCATTTCACTCGTCTTACACTAAAGATGGAAGGAGTAGATATAGTCAGAGGGAGAAGGAAGAATTAGCTCAAGTAAGGCAGAGGACGCCAACCCTCATTCAGGATAGAACCCTGCTTTCACCCGTTACCGTGCTTAATTGACATGACGGTGGGAAGTACGACCACGCCTTCGGGGACCCATCCCTCATCGAGACCCGTGAGAGGTTCGATCACAACCTCTCGAACTTTCGTCTGCCGGAGAGACGGTACCCAAACTGGTATCAGTCTTGTACTATGGGGGGGTATAATCGGTAATTGAGACTGTTTAGTGAGTGCGTACCCCCAGTCTTCTTGCTTTCTAAATTTATGAGCGTCTCCTACTTTTCCCATACATTCAACGAGGGATTCATTTTTCTCCGCGTTACTCATACGATGCATTTCTGTCCATACCTCTGTTAATTCAGATAATATGTTCATCCCCAGGATACAGTCGTATGGACCCTTGACTTCATCGCACACTAGTAGTCCCGCGTTCTTGACTATGGTTCCCGAGATCTCTACATCGACTGTAATATACCCCTTACTTCTCGTTAGTCGTCCCCCGAATGACCGTAATTTCATTGTCGTTGGACGTAACTCTACATTATTAATCTTACGTAA
>NW_020868367.1:52500-65000 GCF_003789085.1 Penaeus vannamei
TCTCTTATTCTCTCTTGTGTTTCCTCTCTCTCTCGCGGTCTCTCACTTTCTCTTTCTCCCTCCCCCCCCTCTCCATTTCCCCCACCCTGTCTCTCTCTCTTCTCTCTCCTCCTCCTCCCTCTCTCTCTCTCCTCTCTCTCTCTCTCACTCACTCCCTTCCTCCCTCCCTCTCCTTCTATCTATCTATCTAATCCATCCATCCATCCACCCATCCATCCATCATCCATCCATCCATCCATCCCCTCTCAACCTCCCCCCATCCCCCCCACCCCCCCCCCCCCAACCTCCTCCAGCGCAAGCGAAAAACCTCCTCTCACCACAGACTTCAAAAGCGAAGTCCAACACACACACACACACCCGCTGCAACAACTACAAACTCCTCCTAAGGACAGGGTTGTCAGAACAGGAATAGGAGCTCATTTACCTGCATAAATTAAGCTCGAGTAGGTCGCTGGCGTCGAGGTGGTTGCTTGGTAAAGGTCGTCTCTTGGAGTCCCTGTGCAATCTCCTGAAGGTGTTGCGTCAGATGTGACTAGTCTGTTCCCTCCGTTGGTGTTTTATGCTGTATTGGATTCCTAATGTATTCCACTGATTGCATAAAGGTTATTCTCAGGGTTTGATGAATTACTGTGAAAGCTGGAATAAATGCATTACCGCATTTTTATCATGAACATTATAACCTATCCGAACGGGATTCGATCCCTCGCTGCCAATGCACGTGAATGCAAGACGGCCGCTCTACCACTCGTACACGATCCACTGACAACGAGTGAGAAACTAGGAGCTTACTAGCATCCATAGAGGTTACCTACCTACTTGCATTCACGTGCATTGGCGTCGAGGGATCGAATCCCGTTCGGAGAGGTTATAATGTTCATAAATTACTGTCTTTCTAGACTGAGTGGAATAGGGTAGTTGAGAGACAAGGCCTTGTAACCTTTCATGATCTCGCTACATCGATTAAATGGACTGGTATGCCTTCAGAAAAGTAGAAAAACGTACCCCGGTTTCATAGCTATTCTTAAATCACTATAATATTTAGCTCAAAACTTTTAATCATGAAAAAAGGAATAAAAAATCGTGATTGTAACTACTATAATTATAAAAATCATTAAACATAATTGTAATTGTAACAATAACCACATGATTAAGATTTACTCTCATTACTATCATTGCAATAACTATAATCACATTCGTGTTTCTTATCATCATATCCTATCACAATAAACACCACAACCAGCATTAATAACACCAATAACAAGACCATCATTCATTGTATCATTATGCTCAATCTCAATGTCTTATTTGCCTCTATCATCCTCGACAATGTTAACGTCCTTATTATGATGATTATAATCACCCTCTTGCTTTGTTTATGCCAACTTGTCAACAGTAAAGTAACTTCCATGTAACGCGTTGGGCTGGATACGATAGCCTCCCACGCCAATTACCTTCATAAATGAATTCATCGCTATATCTGTGTATCTATATTTGTATTGCTTCAAATACGTTTCATATATATATATATATATATATATATAATATATATATATATATATATATATATATATATATATATATTGTGTTGTTGTGTGTGTGTGTGTGTGTGTGTGTGTGTGGTGTATGTGTATTGTATGTGTATGTGTATTTGTATGTATGTGTATGTGGTATGTGTATATGTGTGTGTGTGTGTGTGTGTGTGTGTGTACTGTAGCGGAATTATTTTCAGTACACTTGCTGGGTCTAACCTTTCGTACATCTAGCAACTAATCGAAGCAAACGTAGTGTAAATAGTATTTTTATGAATGAGGCTAAAACCCTAAATAGTTTGTAACAAAGAGTGTGATTGGTCGAATACAAATAACCAATGGTATTGGAGAGTAAGTAAGCCAATAGGTCTTTCGTTTTCTTCAAATAAGTGATTAACAAAACATGAAATACTAGTTATCGTTGACTTTATTGTGAAAGTAAAATTTTTTTCATTCTTTGCCAGAACCAAAGATTTTTTGAATAAACAGAAACCATGCTTCATTACACTTTTCAATATAGAATTTCAACTAAACACAAATCGCGTGAAGCTACAGTGAATTTTAGATGCGGCGTAACATTGTGTTTGTGTTGTGTGTGTGTTTTATGTGTGTTATGTGTGTGTGTGTTGTGTGTGTTTACATGTATGTGTATGTATATATGTACACCACACACACACACACACACACACACACACACACACACACACACATATATAATATAAATATATATATAATATATATATATATATAATATATATATATATATATATATATATATATATATATATATATATATATATATATATATATATATATATATTATATATATATATATATATATATAATATATATAATGTATAAATATAATTATGCCTAATGATAACAGTTATGATAAATACTAAAAAAAAATGAAATTATATATAATAATAATGTGATAATAATAGCAATAATAATGATAATAATGAATAATTATAATAAATAAATAATAATAATGATAAAATGATAATAATAATAATAATAATGATAATAAGAACAATAGCAACAAACATCACTAATAATAACATAAAACAGTATTAGCACTATTGACCATAGGGAAACGAGATCATATATATTCCTTCTCATTGGAAAAAGGAGGAAAAGAGAAATTAAAAATAGAACGAAAAGGATACGTTTACTGCTGCAACATTTACCGGAAGTTACGTAGTCATCGCAAACTGCAATCGAAGAGAGAGGAGTTGTGCGTAGTGATGTATGTGCAGTACAGTCGTTATGCCGGGAAAGTTTCAATTGGTATGATGATGTGATGATGGTGGGTGATGTGTCATGTATATGAATGATATCGGTCGGTCGCGTCGATTGCGATGGGTTGATGTATGGTAGCATGTGGTGTGGCATGGTAGGTATGATGATGTGATGTGGATGAATCGAGGTGGGTGGGTTCAGGTCTTCAGCTGCGTATCTTGATGCGTTGTTCTCAAGTGGTCAGATGACTGTTGTTGGCTTGCATGAAGTGTTGGTTTATGGGTACGAATGTGGGGGTTTGGTGAGATGATGATGCGATATGATACATGACGATAGTGCCGTGATGACATGTGATGGTGATGATTAATGAATGAAGATGATAGTGTGATGAGTTTGTGATGGTGATGATAATGATGGATAGTGGTGATTGATGATGATATATGGATGACAATGATAATAACTGGTAATGATAGGATAATTGATAACGGCATAATGATAATGATAAGGCTTCTTCTATTCATAATCTTTATTGTAAATATCATTATGATTTAGTATCATAATTATTATCATTATTATAATTCTAATATTTCTATCATGTTCATTATCATCATAATCATAAAATTATCATATCTATTGTTTCATTAGTAGTAGTATCATATAATTATTATGTTTATCATCATCATTATTATTTCATCACCAATCATCAATCATGCACACCATCATCATCTTTACTATAGGTCCAAACCAATCCTTTTCCGACTCATAATCCCCCCCCCCCCCCCCCCGATTATCACTTTACGATCTACATCCTTTTTAATAAAACCTTCTTTAAGATAAACCTATTAACACTTTAATATTAATAACGGTGCCGATTCTAATCCTTTTAATCCTGCAATCCTGTTCTACTGACGTTATCCTCCCTTTACAGGATCATTTACAGAATCTATAAAACCCAAAGGGATCGAGTCCTTTATCAAAGAGGAATACCCTTTCCTGGAACTTATATAATACGAATCTTTATCAGGAAATATCTATTCCCACAGGTATCTCTTTGTCTTCTCGGAATTTCTCCACTCTACGTTATCTGTTGTGAAGAATGAGAGGCTATGTTATATTTGGGGTTCATTGTAAGTGGATTTAGACCAAATTCCGGTTGTTTTTGGGGCCAAATTCCGAATTAATTTAAACCAAAACCTGAATATAGATTTAGACCAAATTTCGTTGTTTTTTGGGCCAAATTCCGAATTGATTTAAAACAAAATTTGAATATATTTGGGTCAAAGCCCTAATATGGTTAGACGCTATTCCAGATGGATTTAGAATAAAGTCCGGTTGTATTTAGACCAAAGACCGGCTGTATTTAGACCAAAGTCCGGTTGTATTTAGACCAAAGTCCGGTTGTATTTAGACCAAAATCCGGTTGTATTTTAGACCAAGAGTTCGGTGGTTAGACCAAAAGTCCGGTTGTATTTAGACAAAGACCGTTGTATTTAGACCAAAGACCGGTTGTATTTAGACCAAAGTCCGAATGTAATTAGCCCAGATCAAGATGTTTAAATGAAATTATTCAGACAAATATTCCAATTATATTTATACCAAATTCTGGTTATAATCATACAAAATCCAGTTATATTTAGGTTAGATCCTAAGCATAATATACCAGAAACATAATACCGAATATATTCAAGTTAAATTCCAAGTATGGGCCAAATCTAGATTACATGTAAACCAAACCAGGAGTTATAATTAGACCAGAAACCGGTTGTATTTAGACCAAACCCAAGGTATATTTAGACCAAAGTCCTAGTGTATTCACCCCAATCCTGAGAACACACTTGGCCTGATCATAGGAGCACATTCCATATACTTTCCAAACCGCGGCATGATACGAGTAACTGGCCAGTTCCTTTCCTTCCGACTTCCGAGTACTCAAACCCTTCCCCAAGTTCCCCCCCCCCAATCCCCCAACTCCCCCAACCCCTCAACCCCCCAAACCCCCCTCAAACCCCCCCAACTTCCAACAGCAAAATCTGAACACGAACCCTATTCTTATATTTATCTCTATTTCTCAACTTTCCATAACGTTTTCCTTCAGAGTCCCTACGCATGAAAACCAAGTGCCTGTACGTCATCCTCATCCTGTAACGAACCGATCACTTGGACGTGGCCCTCTCTCCCCCCTCCCCTTTCTCCTCCCCCCTCCCCTCCCATCCCCCACACCTGCCAGATTATATTTTCGACATCAAATACCTCCTGTCGAAGTGTTGAATCGCCCTCTTGGAAATCTGAGTAAAAAATGTTCCCTCTGATTATTTCCATTTCTCTCTGGCGCGAGGAAAAAGAAGAGAGAGGAGAGAGGAGAGAGGAGAGAGAGAGAGAGAGAGAGAGAAGGAGAGTGAAGAGAGAGAGAAGGAGAGAGAATGAGAGAGAGATAGATAGATAGATAAATAGAACAAGAAAGAGAAAAAAGATTGAAGATATAGAAGAAAATAGAGAAAGAAAGAAGAGAGAAAGAAAGAGAGATAGAGAGAGAGAGAGAAAGAGGAAAAGACAGAAGAGAGAAAGGAGAAGGAGAGAGAGAGAAGAAAGAGGAGGGAACGAAAGAGAAGAGAGAGAAGGAGATGAGAGAGAGGAGAGAGAGAGAGAGAGAGATGACGAGAAGAGAGAGAGAGAGAGAGAGAGCATGAACCTATCGCTGTTGACAATGTAGAAAAGTATGAATGAGAATGAATATCGTCACAATACATGTATTTGATCGGTTTCGAATATATTATATTCAAAACCGACCAAATGCATTTCTTGTATTATGAAGATATTCATTCTCAGAGAGAGAAAAAATAGATAGATAGATAGATAGGAGAGAGAGAAGATTGATAGATAGATACAAAGAGAGAGAAGAGAGACAGACAGACAGAGAGAGAGGAGAGAAGAGAGAACAGAGAGACGATAGATTAGAGAGAGCCTCTAACAAGCTCAAAGATCATTGGGGGGGGGGGGGGGGGAAGATTAGAGCCCAGCTCCTCGAGGGTAAGTGGACAAACATCCTCGTCTGGAAAGGCTCGAAGTGATCTGTAAATTGATTTCCGTTCGGGAGAGTGTTTACAGTCGGCTTTTAGGCATTGAATTCTTTCTCTCTCTCTCTCTCTCTCTCCTGTCTCTGTCTGTCTCTCTCTCTTTCTCTTTCTCTGTCTCTGTCTCTGTCTCTTTCTCTGTCTCTCTCTCTTTCTCTCTCTCTGTCTCTCTCTCTTTCTCTCTCTTTCCTCTTTCTCTCTCTCTGTCTCTGTCTCTGTCTCCTGTCTCTCTGTCTCTGTCACTGTCCTGTCTCTGTCTCTGTCTCTCTCTCTCCTCTTCTTCTCTCTCTCTTCTCTCTCTCTCTCTCTCTCTCTCTCTCTCTCTCTCTCTCTCTCTCTCTCTCTCTCTCTCTCTCCTCTCTCTCCCTTCCTCCCTCTCCCTCTCCTTCTCCCTCTCCCTCTCCCTCTTCCTCTTCAGAAGGATGTACGAATCCCCGCATGTATGCACAGGTACAGAGGTTTTAATATCCTTTGCGATTCGTGGTGGAGATGCCGACGCTTTCATTACAACAACATTCGCGTTTATAGATAGCTTCTTTACAGAGAAAAAGAAAAAGATAATTTCTTCCGAGAAAACTGAAATAAACCAGTTTAAGCAGAACTGCCGTATGATCACTCAATATTGTATGTTATATGTATAATATGAAATGAAATATGTTATCATATAAAATATAATTTTAGATTTTTGATCTTCAATAAAGGAAATTCATGTATTTTTATTTTTCCGAGTTAGGAATTTCTGCAACTTCCTGTCTGAATGATATAACCGGAGAAATGATTCAATTTCGAGTAATTTCTTTCTGAATTTGCAAATAATACACACATAGAAGTTAACGTATAACGGTAACAATAATAGCTACGGAACCGAACAAAAATTGACTTTCAGGCGGATTTTGACAATGCAAGGAACACCCAGGCTGCACGAAGGATGAAATTGGTGAGGCGTTTAGTTTTTTTTTTTTTTTTTTTTTTAATCTTATTTGAATATTATTTTTATCATTATATTATTATTATTATTGTTGTTGTTGTTGTTGTTGTTGTTGTTGTTGTATTATTATTATTATTATTATTATTATTATTATTATTATTATTATTATTTTATTATTATTATTATTATTATTATCATTATCTTTCTTTTTATATGTCTTGATATATGTATACCATGCGCACACACACTCGTATATATATATATATATATATATATATATATATATATATATATATATATATATATATATATATATATATATTATATATATATATATATATATGTAAACACACGTATGTGGGTGTGATGTGTGTGTCTGCGCATTCGCGCTTATGTCTAAGTGGGATAGCTATATAGATATTTAGATAGAGCTTTATACATACACGTGCCTTAAGATAGATACAGATACACAGATAGATAGATATAGATACATAAATAGATAGATTTATATGCACATATACATAGATAAACAAATATCTATACAAGCATATGTAATACACACAGAACACCCAACAGGTCCAGCCACACCCACACACACAAAAACCCAAACTTTAATCAGACGACCAAAAAGTTAGTCGTGCTTTCGTTACCTATTCGAAAAGAGGTATCATTTCTTTTGCACATTTGCTTTGCTATCGTCTTGTGGTATCATGCTTTTTCCGTCACTTTCAATGGACAAGCAGACGAAATAATCCCTGATTGTGTCTGCTTTCAGTGGTATCTGTTTGATTCTGTTTCCACAATCCCCAGTTTGTGTCTGCTTAAAATTGTATAGCTGGATGTGTCTGCTGGAATTGCCTTCTGTTTGTGCCTGCTTGAAATGGCTTCTGTTTGTGCATGTTTGAAATTGCAGCTGGATGTGTCTGCTTGAAATACCATGACTTGAGTACCTGCTTGAAATTGTATCTGTTGGTGTCCGTTTGAAATACCGTCAGTTTATGCCTCCTTGAAATACCCTTAACTTGTGTCTATTTAAATTGGCCTCTATGTCCTCTTGAAATAGCTGCTGTTTGTACTTGCTTGAAGTTGCATCTGGTTGTGAAAGCTCTGCTTGTGCCTGCTTGAAATTGCATCTGGCTGTGTGCCTGAAATCACCTTTGGTTTGTCTCTGCTTGAAATTCCCTCATTTTGTGCGTGTCTGAAAATCCCTCTTTTAGCTGTCAAGATAAAATAAGACCATGACGATTGTAAGAGAATTAATATTATTATCTTAGTGACAAGCATTACTGAAATTTACTGTAAGAGAATTGATATTTTTATCTTAGTGACAAAGCATTACTGAAATAGACTGTAAGAGAATTAATATCATTATCTTAGTGACAAGCATTACTGAATAGACTGTAAGAGAATTAATATTATTATCTTAGTGACAACCATTACTGAAATAGACTGTAAGAGAATTAATATTATTATCTTAGTGACAAGCATTACTGAAATAGACTAAGAGCATTAATATTATTATCTTAGTGACAAGCATTACTGAAATAGACTGTAAGAGAATTGATATTATTATCTTAGTGACAAGCATTACTGAAATAGACTGTAAGAGAATTAATATCATTACTTAGTGACAAGCATTCCTGAAATAGACTGTAAGAGAATTAATATTATTATCTTAGTGACAAGCATTACTGAAATAGACTGTAAGAGAATTAATATCATTATCTTAGTGCCAAGCCTTACTGACATAGACTGTAAGAGAATTAATATTATTATCTTAGTGACAAGCATTAACTGACTAGACTGTAAGAGAAATAAATATCATTATCTTAGTGACAAGCATTACTGAAATAGACTGTAAGAGAATTAATATTATTATCTTAGTGACAAGCATTACTGAAACTAGACTGTAAGAGAATTAATATCATTATCTTAGTGACAAGCATTACTGAAATAGACTGTAAGAAAATTAATATTATCTTTATGCAAGCATTAGAAAAGACTGTAAGAAATTAATATCATTATCCTAGTGAAAGCATTACTGAAATAGACTGTAAGAAAATTAATATTATTATCTTAGTGACAAGCATTACTGAAATAGACTGTAAGAGAATTAATATTATCATCTTAGTGACATTCTTAGTGACAAGCATTACTGAAATAGACTGTAAGAGAATTAATATTATCATCTTAGTGACATTCTTAGTGACAAGCATTACTGAAATAGACTGTAAAAGAATTAATAATATCATCTTAGTGACAAGCATTCCTGAAATAGATACGGTTATTTATACTGCACGACTGCCACCGCATTAACAGGAATTTAGATGTCGCCAAAGGGGTATGCCTGCTAGCCTCAGCGACGCGACAATATTGCACACACGATCGGAATTGCTAGGCAGATTGGTTACATTGTGTCAGATACGCATCAGATTTCCTCGGAAATGTTTGCAGGTGAAATACACTGGAAAAGAAGCGTCGACAGACTGGATCGGATAACCGGTGAATTTGTGCAGCTCTGAATATTGGAATGAACCCGTATGCACGTGTATATGTGTATATGTGTGTGTGTGTGTTGTTGTGTGTGTGTGTGTGTGTGTGTGTTGTGTGTGTGTGTGTGTGTGTGTGTGTTGTGTGTGTGTGGTGTGTGTGTGTGTGTGTGTGTGTGTGTGTAATGTATATATATATTATATATATATATATATATATATATATATATATATATATATAATACATATTATATATAATATATATATATTATATATATATATATATATATAAATATCATAACATTATATATAGTATATATGTATGATATTAATGTTATATATATGATAATCATAAAATACTAGTTTATTAAGATATATATATTTTTACACATTATATTCAGATCTCAATCATATGCTATTAGTCTATATTTCTAGATGTATAGTATTCGTGATGTGTGTGTGATTATAGTTAGTTAATTGCTACTATCTCATCTATAATCAATGTTAATTAATACATAGGGTAGTGAGATAATAAGTGAAGTTAAATAAATATAGTGGAATAATACCAATAAAGTAGTAACATACAATGTACATGAATGCATCGTAAACCTTTATATATCATTTTTCGAAGAAGTCTAATAAATTCTAAACTAAGTATATACGATATACCTTATATCATTTTGTACCTATTTGATCATATTCCGTTATGTAACCTTATATCTCGACTCATATCTCACCTTGAACCCTTGAGAGCACAGCTAGCCGACCAATCAAACATCATTCCTTGAGATTGTATGTATGGATCCGCTGCCTAAATCAGTACTGCTACTTGACCTATGCAATATGTCATAATATGAATAATGGCAAGCTGACGTAACATGGGACGGGGAGCTGCATCTATATAGCTCCTGTCTTTGCGGATCATACCGTTAGGCACTATATAGTATTCTTTAATATATCATATCTGTTATACCCCTCTGCTCTCTTCTATCTATTCACTCTTACTGTTAATAGTAGGTTTAATGTGTGATATTTCTGTCACTATCTTTACATATATTTCTATTTCTACTATGACCTCTCTATACATTTTATCACTTATATTCTACTTTCTCTCTTCGCGACTTATTATCACGCTATCGCTAGCTGTCTTATTCCAATTCTCATAGCCTCTCATCTCTTTCTCTCCTACTTTCATCATGCACATTATTATTCAATCTATATATACACTCTCTCTCTCTAATCTTTCACTTCTCTCATCTCTCATCTTCATTCATATCTTATTTCTCTTTCTTA
This sequence comes from Penaeus vannamei, assembly GCF_003789085.1. Taxonomy (NCBI): domain Eukaryota; kingdom Metazoa; phylum Arthropoda; class Malacostraca; order Decapoda; family Penaeidae; genus Penaeus; species Penaeus vannamei. The sequence goes on from NW_020868367.1 coordinate 63,053, forward strand.
TCTACTAAATCTCTTCTATACTTACTCATATATATTTTCATTATCTCTATTCTATAAATTATATATTATCTATATCTTCTCTTTCACTCTTTCCCCTATTCTATATGCATTACATAGTATGATAATATATTATATTATATATATAATATGTTATATTAATTTCATACCATATATATACCTATGTATATATACTAATACTATAATATAACTACTATTATCTATTATACTTTATACTACACTCTATACTCATTCTATATTACATATATATACATCATACATATATCATATATATATATATTATACATATACTCATCTTATACTTATATATATATCATATATCTATAATATCTACAATATATATTACACCAATATATATATATATATCTTCTATATATATATATTATATTACTAATCATGCTATATATATATATAGTATATATTCATTATATTATATTATATATATATATATATATATTTATATATATATATATATAATATATATATATATATATTATATTATATATATATATATATTATATATATATATATATATAGTATATATATATATATATATTTAAATACATTACTAATTATATAATATATATAATATATAGTATTCATATATTACTATTAATCTTCATATTATAGTTATCTTCTCTATCTATCGATCTTTACTCTCTCCTACTATTTAGCCATCTTATATCATAATATGCTATCTATAGTATTCTCATATATTATTACTACTTATTATAATATACGAATTTTATTATAATATATATATATCTTACTCACTAATATATATATATATATTATATTCTATTATATATATATCTTCAGCTATTCTTATATATATAGCTACTTATATATATTATATATATATAATAATACTTTCAATCCTACCGGGTGTGTGGTGTGTGTCATGTTTTATGATACTTTGCACACATTCATATTACCCTATGGGTAATACGAAAACGTTCTTGGACTGCACTGACATACAAAGCTACAGAAATCTTCCTATCTCTACCACTGGCAGATAATTTCTTCATATGTAATAAATAGTAAATAAATGCAGTACATCATGTAGTGCATAGATGATGAATTTAATAGGGTATTTTTAGTAAATATGGTAAAGTGACTAAATAAATCTGTCACTTTTGTTTCTGCTCAGTCAAATATATAGCAAAAGCATACTGGCGTCTGTACCTTCTCATTACTGTATACATCTTCCTATGTACCTTAATCTTATTCTTCTGTTTTCTTCCCTATTTTCAGTAACTTCTCTCCTTCCTCTTCTTTCCTCCCTTTCTTCCTCTTCCTTTCTCTCCTTTCTTCCTCTTTCCTTCTTCCTAGTCGTCCCTTCCTCCTCCTTATAGCTATGTTCAAAAGGCGAAACCGCGCAATCTTTAACATTTAGAACGTTCCTGCATGCAGCTATGTCTTGCCCCCCCTCCCCCCAATTCCCCTATCTCCCTTCATGCCCATTAACCTCCCTCTACTACCTCTATCCTCAGGGCCTGCGATTCCCCCCTCCTTCTATCTACTCCATCAAAGGACCCGACCCATCCTCTCTCACCTCTTGTCTCTCTATCAGCTGCTCATCCCTTCCATATGACCCTTAAACATTGCTATCTATCGTCTATCTATCTATTCCCCTCTTCTCCCCTTCCCTAGCATCACCCACCCCCCCTCTTCGCCCTATCCCTAGACCTCGCACCTCCTCCCCATCTCTCCCCCTTATCCCTTATAGATCACCCACTATCATGTATGCCCCCCTTGCTTCGTCCCTTACTCGCTATGCAACTACTTCCCGTCACTGTCAGACTCCACTTCAGATATAACTAGTACCGGGATATAGGGGAGAAATGGAATAAAATAATGAATACAGGGAAAAAAATATATAAATAAGATAGTGAAAAAAGGATAGGGGGAAATAGGGTATAAATATAGG
>NW_020868367.1:69670-82170 GCF_003789085.1 Penaeus vannamei
TTCGTGTTGAATTACATTCCCGCTGCTGTTGCCATTATCTCATTCACTCTTTTTATTCTTTCTTTTCTTTGTCCTTATTTCGTTGGCATTCCCGCTGCTGTTGCCATTATCGTCATTACTCTTTTATTCTTTCTTTCTTTGTCCTTATTTCCTTGCATTCCCGCTGTTGCCATTATCGCCATTACTCTCCACAGATCTCCAAAAGCGACATTACCTTTAGAAGGACCTATCTCGAAATGACAGTGAGCATCAGAGTTGTATTCACGAAGGCTGTTGCCACTTCTCTCGACCCCATTTATATGGTTTCAAATAATATCCCTTTAAAACATCCAATTGTATGAGTGATGCCGCGGGGAAGAGGTTTCTGGCGATTGCGATATCCAAGGCTGCATAGGGAGCCAAAAGTTGCATGCATTTTGACTAGCAAACTCTATCGCGGATATAGCCAAAAAAAGAGAAGAATAAGAAGAAAAGAAAAAGAGAAAGAAAGGAAGAGAGAAAAAGAACAGAGAAGAAGAAGAAGGGAGAAGAAGAAGACAATAAAGAACGGAGAAGAAGATGAGAAAAAGAAAGAAGATGAAGAAAGAGAAGAAGAAAGAAGAAAAGAGAAGAAAAGAAAAGAAGTAAGAAGAAGAAGAAAAGAAGAAGAAAAATGAGAAGAAAACAAAAGAATGAAGAGAAAGAAAGAAGAAGAAGCAGAAGAAGAATATTATTATTAATTTATTTATTGAAGAAAAGAAGAAGGAGGAGGAAGAAGAAGAAGGAAAAGAATGAAAACAAAGTAAGAAGAAGAGAATAGAATAATAATAATAATAATAAATAATAAATAATAAATAATAAGAGAAGACAAGAAAGAAAGAAAAAGAGAAGTAAGAAAGAAAAAGAAGAGAAGAAGAAGTAGAAAAAGAAGAAGAAGACAGAGAAGAAGATAAGGAGAAGAAGTAGAAGCAAGAAGAAGATAGTAGAGAAGAAGGAAGAAGAAGAATAAAGAAAGAAGAAAAAAGAGAAGAAAGAAGAAGAAGAAGAAAGTGGCCAAAAGCCTGCATGTGTTGAGCTGCATGCCCAACTATTCGCATTTCAGTACAATTACAGCTTATTATGATGGTTATTACATGAGTGTGTGTGTGTGTTGTGTTGTGGGTGGTTTGTGTCGTGTGTGTTGTGTGTGTGTGTGTGTGTGTTGTGGTGTGTACTTTCACTAAAAGATTAAGATTTATATTTAGCCATATATAGGATTGCCTACCATTATTCACAGATAGTTATATTCCAGTCTTATTGAAGATTAACTAAAGTTACCGAACTTTTAATACCTCATCTTTTCCTTGTCTCCAAAAACCCCACATTTATCCCCAATAATATCCAGTAAAAAAGAAAAAAAAAATCGTACCTACATTCCTTCACACCGTCAAACTAGTATTAAATATGAAGAGAAATCCCTGAAAAAAATAGTCCTAGCGTTGTTTTTATTCTTTCTTCCTTTGTCCTTATTTCGTGGCATTCCGCTGCTGTTACTTTTATCGTCATCTTACTCTTTTTATTCTTTCTTCCTTTGTCCTTATTCTTTTGGCATTCCTAGCTGCTGTGCATCATCGTCATTACTCTTTTTTATTTCCTTTCCTTTCTTTTGTCCTAATTTCGTTGCATTCCGCTGCTGTTGCCATTTATCGGCCATTACTCTTTTTATTCTTTCTTTCTTTGTCCTTATTCTGTTGGCATTCCCGCTGCGGGGTGCCTATTATCGCCATTACTCTTTTTCTTTCTCCTTTGTGTCTTATTTCGTGGCATCCCGCGCTGTTGCCATTACGCCATATCTTTTTATTCTTTCTTCCTTTGTCCTTATTTCGTTGGCATTCCCGCTGCTGTTGCCTAGTTATCGCTCATTATTTTTTATTCTTTCTTTCTGGTGTCCTTATTTCGCTTGGCTATCCCGCCTGCTGCTGTTTCCCAGATTATCGTCATTCCTCTTTTTATTCTGTTTCTTCTTTGTCCTTAATTCTTCATTCCCAGCTGCCCCCTGTTTTTTGCCGACTTATCCGGCCCTTATACTGCTTTTATTCTTTCTTATCGTTGGTCCTTATGTTCGCTGCACCGCTGCATTTGCCATTACTATTTTTTCTTCTTTCTTCGTTCTTTTCCTTTGTCCTATGTTCGTGCATTCCCACTGCTGTTGCCATTATCGTCATTACTCTTTTTATTCTTTCTTTCTTGTCCTTATTTCGTTGGCATTCCCGCTGCTGTTGCCATTATACGTCATTACTCTTTTTATTCATTCTTCCTTTGTCCTTTTTTGTTGGCATTCTCCGCTGCTGTTGCATTTATCGTCATTACTCATTTTATTCTTCTCCTTTGTCTTATTTCGTTTGCATCCTGCTGTTCCATTTCGTCCTTATCCTTTTTTCTTTCTTTCTTTGTCCTTATTTCGTTGGCATTCCCGCTGCTGTTGCCATTATCGCCATTACTCTTTTTATTCTTTCTTCTTTATCCTATTTTGTTGGCATTCCCGCTGCTGTTGCCATTATCGTCATTACTCTTTTTATTCCTTTTTTTTCTTTGTGGCTTTATTCGTTGGCATTTTCGTTGGCATTCCCGCTGTTGCCATTATCGTCGTTTACTGCTTTTTATTTCTTTCTTTCTTTGTCCTTATTTCGTTGGCATTCCCGCTGCTGTTGCCATTATCGTCCCATTATTCTGTTTTTTATACTCCTTCTTTCTTTGTCTTATTTTCTTGGCTCCGCTGCTGTTGCATTCATCGTCCTTATTTCCTTGGCATTCCCGCTGCTGTTGCCATTATCGCCATTACTCTCCACAGATCTCCAAAGCATTCGATATCCAAAGATAGGGGCCAAAGTTGCATGTAAGCTAAACCTACGCGAAGCCAAAAAAGAAGGAAGAAGAAGAAGAAGAAGAAAGAAAGAAAAAGAAAGAGAAAAGAAGAAAGAAGAAGAAGAAGAACCCGGAAGAGAAGAAGAAAGAAAGAAGAAGAAGAAGAAGATGAAGAAAAAAGAAGTAAGAGAAGAGAAGAAGAAGAAGAAGAAGAAAGAAGAAGAAGAAGAAGAAGAAGAAGAAGAAGGAAGAAGAAGAAAAAGAAGAAGAAGAAGACAAGAAGAAAACAAGAAGAAGAAGAAGAAGAAGAAGAAAAGAAGAAGAAGAAGAAGAAAAGAAGAGAAGAAGAGAAGAAGAAGACAGAAGAAAGGAAGAAGAAGGAAAGAAGAAGGAAGAAGAAAAAAGAAGAAGAAGAAGAAGAAAAAAGAAGAAGAAGAAGAAGAAAAAGAAAGAAGAGAAAGAAAAAATAATAGAATAATAATAATAATAATAATAATATAATAAATAAAATAAATAATAAATAATAATAATATAATAAAAGAAGAAGAAGAAAGAAAGAAGAAGAAGAAAGAAAGAAGAAGAAAGAAAGAGAAAAGAAAGAAGAAGAAGAAAAAGAAGAAGAAGAAGAAGAAGAAGAAGAAGAAGAAGGAGAAGAAGTAGAAGAAGAAGAAGAAGTAAGAAAGAAGAAGAAGAAGAAAAAGAAAGAAGAAAAAAGAGAAGAAGAAGAAGAAAGAAGAAGAAGAAGAAGAAGAAAAAGTGGCCAAAGCCGCATGGTGGTTAAGCTGCATGGCCCACATTCGCATCATGCCCAAAAGGTATGCCATTTCCGGAACTGCATGCCGAATATGCGGTTAATCTTTGACCAATTAATTTCAAGCAGGGACCGAGGCTGAATTCCTGGCTGATTGAAAACATCATTTCCCTGATCGGTAGCTGACTCTGCTTTAAACAAACAAGCAATTATCGCACGTATGTTGATAGGTAGGAAGGTAAATATTTAGATACATACATACATAAACACAAAGAGATACGTATGCACACATATATACATAGATATACATAAACACACATACATACATACATAAACACAAAGAGATACGTAAGCACATATATACACATATAGATATACACAACACACATACATACATAAACACACACATACATACAAAGCAGCCTATATATACATTTATTCATTTCACGCTCTCCTTTACATTGATGTTACACGTCATTTTCGGCTCCATGTCCAGCAGTTCTCCCCGAACAGAAAAATTAAGCACGTGACTGTACGAACACATACCTCCCTTTTGTGACAAACCGAAGCTTCATTTTCGTGTCATTTATGCGAGAGACGAAAGGTTTGTATGGCAACCTTCCTGGTTGATGCTGATAATGATAACGATAGTCATAGTAATGATACTAATGATAATTAGTGTTAATGTTAAAATAGTGATGGACATATAGAGAGACCGGAGCGAAAGAGAGACAGAGAGAGAGAGAGGCGGGGGAAAGAGAGAGAGAGGGGGGGGAAAAGAGAGAGAGACCGAGAGAGAGAAAGAGAAAGAGAGAGAGAGAGAGGAGGAGGGAGGGAGGGAGGGAGGGAGGGGGAGAGGGAGGAGGGAGAGAGATAGAGAGAGAGAGAGAGAGAGAGAGAGAGAGAGAGAGACAGACAGACAGACAGAGAGAGGATAGGCAGATAAAGATAGAGAAAAAGAAAGATGAAAAAAATACTTTCGTTATTGGTTTAAAACATGAACTAATGGAAGTCAGGCGGAATCTATCTATTCGAAGATTTTCAAATAGAAATATAATGAAATATAATGAAAAAGTTTATCTCGAATACAAATGTCCAGTATTGATATATTCATGTGCGTCCCTATTGCCATTATCGCTATTACTATCCTTATACTATTTATCTGCGTCACTATTCTGATCGTCATTACCACTTAATTCTTAGCATGTTCATTTTCCTTTTTCTTTCTCTTTCTTCGTTTCCATTCTTCTCTTTCCTTTCTTTAATTAACCTGGGTTGTGTTCCTGGCTCTTCCTCTCTCTCCCTTTTTCTTTCTTTATCTATCAGCTTCGTCACCGTGTTACCCCTCCCCCCCCCCCCCCCCACACACACACACATGCACACAGAAGAAATACAAACTAAATAAAATTCAATGAGAATTTCACCGAATCACAAAAACAGGAACAACAGCAACCTTGTATTTTATTTACCCGAATGGCTTAAAGAAAATATTCGCAATGGCTCAGTCGGTTAAATTCCTGCCTTCGAGGCGTGGGGACCGACGTTCGATTCCCCAGAATATTTATTTTTATGTTGAGTTTTGATTTTATATAAACTTATTTTACTATCAATAATGAATAAAAAGAAAAAAAAGAAAAAATAGAATTTATCCAACAGATGAAAATAAGCTAAAAAAAAAAAAATGCTCGCTGACATTGAAAGGATATAATTTTTTGAATGAAAATAGGAAAAAAAGAATATTCGTAAAAGATAGTCTCAGTCAACCTTGCAATGACTGCAATGAAAGTGATCATAGTAAATTAAACTATCAATTAGTATCTGAAATCTATGACGAAAACCCATTCCGGGAAAGTGTTCATACTTGCTATTTTTTATTTATTTATTTATTTATATTTTTTAACCCTTTTATCTTTCTTTTCATAATATTCTACTACAAATAGAAAAATATCAGCCTTCGGGAAAAACTCGCGAGCTGATCCTTTTAAAATTATATTCTTATTGAAAAAAAGGAAAGATTCGACTTGTAAAAGAAAACCTCCGTCCAATTTTGCAATTATAGAAAATGGGAAACTTTATATGGTAGATTATCGTGAATCGCGAGGCAGGATATTCACTAAATAATGATGAAAAACAACAATCGTGGTTATAAATGTAACAGGATAATGGCAATTACAATGACAATGTTAAGGAGAGCAGCAATGATAACTCATAATAAGGATGGCAAAGAACATTTATAATCTGCGGAATTTTGATTGTTGAAATATCCGATTTTGTATCTGCAAGAACGCTGGCCATAAGATAACATTCGTGCTTATAATAGGGTGATAACGATGAGGTAAAGGAAAGAGTGGATAAATACAGAGAAAGGCAGAAAGCAAAATAAAAGAAGAGAGATAGAAGATGTGAGAAATAGATTGAGAGACAGAGAATGGTAAGAAAAACAGAAAGCAAAATAAAAAGAAGAGATAGAAAATGTGAGAAATAGATTGAGAGACAGAATGGTAAGATAAAAGACAGACAAACAGAGAGAGAAAAAAAAAGTTGAATCAGACAGAGGAATAAGAGAGAGAGAGGGATGAGAGGAAGACAGAGAAAAGCAGAAGGTAACAGACTGAGAAACAGCTGACTGAAGGAGGCCAAGACCCAGTTCAGGATTTTGGAATACGTTTCTTGTGGATAATGGCATCCTTGTGTGTCATTAGACGAAACAGCGTGTCCGTTTATCATCAAAGTTGATAATGGTAAGTGAGCAAGACTTGATATAGGCCAAGACAGTGGTTCTCGACCTTTTTCATTCTGTTGCACCCGACCAATTTGTAACAATCTCCATGGCCCCGCCCAGTGACTGCCTTCTTTTCCGATTCATCACCAGTTATGAATCGAGTAATGGTTCAGTAGCCATAGGACAAGAACACTTTTTGGAAAGGTTCCAATTTATTAAGTGGGAGATAATTATATGTAGGTGCTATTGGGTAGACGCAAATCATTTTCATTCGGTCACAATTTTCTTATTTCTCCATATCCCCGCTACGAAAGAGACAAACTAGACAAATTCCAATGGCAATTTCACCGAAAACCAAGAACACCAATAACAACAATCTTGCATGTTATATATCCCGAATAGCGGCTTCAGAGATGTTCGCAATGGCTTAACGGTTAAATACCTGCCTTCGAGGCAGTTTTTGGTTATAGATACGCCTGTTTTATCAACAATGATTATTAAAAGGTAAAAAAAAAAAAAATCATGGCTAAAAAGATAATAAAGTACAATTCATATGTTCCTTCGGGAAACGTTAAAATCGCGAGCTGAGATCGAATAAAAAATATAATATTTTACTGAAAAAAGGGAAGATTCGATTTGTAAAACGTAATCTCATTCAACCTTGCAAAGCTAGTCAGGAAAATCCCCAGAGTAGATGCAACCGTCAAAAAAAAATAATAATAATAATTAAGATATATATATATATATATATATATATATATATATATATATATATATATATATATATATATATATATATAACAATTCAGGAAAAGTTAACATCATATTATCATAACTTCATTTTATTTATTTATTTATTTCATTTTGAATTTCTTTTGTATTTGTATATGTATGTGTATATCTATCTATCTATCTATCTATCTATAGTGCCTTCTCTCTCTTATGATTGAATTTTACTACAAATGCAAAACATCAGCCTTCGGGAAATTGACTAAACCGCGAGCTGAGATATCTTTTTAATTGAAAACAGACAAGACTTGCAAAGAAGACAATGGAAATCATGAAAGCACATGAATCAAACAGTCCTAAATAGAACGTGAGGCTTAGATCCCGCCTGGCGAGAACGCACTTGGGAAAGGCGATCTCTGAGTGCGGGTTCAAACACTTTCAGCTGTAATCACAACTCGTGGATGAGTTGTTAGGAAGTAGAGGTTCTTTTTCCGCTTGGCAGTGAATCTGCTTTTAGGCCCGACAGTGCATATGTATAAGTATGTATATGTACATATAAATGTGTGTGTGTGTGTGACTATATATATATATATATATATATATATATATATATATATATATATATATATATATATATATATATATATATATATATATATGCATACATATAAAGAAAAAGAGACGCACAGTTATATGTATAGAAACATGTGCTGGACGCCTTCGCTATTTTCATCTACATCATATATCAATGTCGAAATATTTTTCCCAAAATATCAATAAGTTCCGTTAACTAAGACATACTTTCCATAGAAGTTGCCCCTAAACACATCAAAATAGGAATGAAAGCAAAAATTCCGTGTTCAGATAAAGCAAAATTACTCTCTTCTTAATCTATCGGTTTATAAAGTAGATAATAGAAAAAAAAGAAAAAGATAGAGCTACTTTCCTTGTGTCTCGTAAAACCATTTCTCATCATCGTGCTTTATAGGATAAGCTGCCTTGGTTGTTCTGGTTCCGTGTATTTCCGAGTCTGTTATTTATCTTTGCATTTCCCCGAGAGAGAGGAAGAACATAATCAGGTCTTCCATTTTGAACATTCAGAGTAATGTTGGCGATACCAACAGTATTCTCTCGCTCTCTTTGACTCTCCCTTTCCCTCTCCTCCCGCTCCCTCCTCTTTATTATTATTATGTATTATTATTATTTATTTATTATAATTATTTTTTTTTTACTAAAGATATCGAATACAACGCACTAGTAAAAACGTCACCTCTATTGGTCTCATGTACCGTGCACCCCCCCCCCCTTTTCCCCTACTCCCCTCCTTCGTCTCTCCACCTCCTGCCGAGTGACTGGCTGAGAGAACGCCGGACGACAAACCCGCCGCAGGCTCAGGCTCGTCAGGCAGGTCCTCGTGAGTGCGGAGAATGGAGAGGGGGATGAGCCTGGACTTGTCAGCAGAGATAGGTTTTTGTATTCTATTTTAGGATGATAATGGTGTCATTGTGTGTCGTTAGACTTAGTTTTCCCGCTTATTATTTAAAGTTGATAATGGCAACTGAACAAGTCTTATAGTCTGCAAGACCGTGGCTCCCCTTTATCAACACAATAATCATGCGACTGCCATCTTTTCAGATTCAGTTATTGCAAGGAATGAATAGTTTAATGATGTCAGTAGTTATAGGACAAGAATACTTTATAGATTCCAAATTATTGATATGTAAGATAATTATAGGAACTGTGAGATCAATTTCATTTTGATTCGACGACATAATTTTCTTAATGCTCCAAGGGACCCAGAAAGTACCCCGTGGCCCTCAGTTTCGGAGCCCCTGGTCCATGGGGAATTCACCCGAAAAAAATAGTTCTTTATTCAACATTTGCAGTATATTATCACTCACACTTGGTCCCTTAGCATCAGCTGTTTCAAAGGTACACGGAAGCCAAATATACGGGATAGCCAAAGTTGCATGGCAAGTAAATATTGCATAGATGCCAATGATTCGCCATACCCAAAGCTGCAAAACTGCCCGAAGTTGCATGGTGTCCAAAGATACGCGGTGGCCAAACCTGCATCATGGCCAAAGGTCTGCCATGTCCACGGAACAGGCTAAGCTGATTTCTTATCTCTTATTTATCTTACTCTTATTTATTTATCTTACTCTTATTTCGGGCAGCCTCTCGCCGAGCACACGGTTGGTCTTTGACAAAGGAATTCCAATTTGAATTCCTGGTTTTATTGCGTTACTGATAATGAACAAATGAGCTGACCTTTAAATAAACTAGCAATCATCACACACATGTTGATAGGTAGGTAAGTAAATATTCAAAAACATGCATACATATATATCTATATAAATCTATGCATACATACTCACTGACATACATACATATACACAAAGATATACATATATACACAAAATATACATATATACATATATAGATACATATAGATATACATATATGCATAAAGATATATATACATACAAAGATTTGTATATATACATATATTCCTTTCACTTTCCCGTGTACAATAAAATAATTTTACTAACAATGATCAATGAAAACCTTAAAAAAAAAACAGTTGAAAACAAATCAAGCCTTTGAGAAAAAGCATTAAAATCATGAGCTAAGACCGATAAAACCATAATTCTTTACTCAAAGTTCGACTCGTTCATATCACGAGCTGATTTTATTTAAAAAGCATGCCATGATAATCGTCAAAGTAGATGAAACCAGTAGACGGTATTTGTAATCTATATGAAATAAAGATTGTCATTTGTGATCGAGGGATATGTAAATAACTTATTACTGCTGACTCTTTTAACCACAAATTTCGACAAATAACTGTAGACTTACAAACGAGAGTGGTAACCCCTGTAAATAAACTATTTGGCCTTCTGGCAATTTCGAAATACGTATTCTAATGGTACTGTCGATCTGGAGGTCTGTGAAAAGCATTGATAATAATGATAATGGTAACAGCAGTGGACATGCCAACAAAATGAGTACAAGAGAGAGAGAGAGACAAAAAACAAGCACTTCATATACATATACATATATATATATATATATATATATATATATATATATATATATATATATATATGAATATATATAATTTTTTTCAAGAAGTTCTCGTTATCTTAATGCTTAGGCCACAGATTATTTTTTATTGAATAGCGGGCAAGTCTGGTGATAATGAAGGAAATCCCCAGCTTCCAAAGATCAGAAGTAAAGGAATGTATCAGTTCCAGCCCCACCTGGAGGAAGTGAAATTCTGTTTTACTAAAAGACAAAGAATTCTTTCAACCAGAATTTGTTATTCTGGAAACCAAAATCAAATATATCCATGATGGACAATAGGCGTGACATGAAACATGAGAGCAAGGTATTTCCGCCAAATATATTTCATTCTTTTTTTTTTTTTTTTTTTTTTTTTAAGACAGGAGAAAATATACCATACACGGTGAATCATACACAAATTGATTTGTATTTTTCTTTCGCTATTTCTTTTGCGGACGTCACGATATCGGCGGGAAATTAGCATAAGAAAAGATTCAGGATTTTAACTTTTTTTTTTTTTTCATTTTCCTGGAAATAGATGCTGTCGGGCCAGCTATTCAAAAAAAAAAAAAAAAAATGGTGGCCTTGGAATACTTTAAGTTTGGACATATTTCAGTGCAATGATAGGCATACAATAACATTTAATACATTTTACTCTTTTGTTGAAAGCATACGCATGCGCGAGCACACTCACATATACATAGGCGTTTAACATTACATACATAAGTGTAATATAACGGTTCTCGTAGAAACTATTATATAATTCTCTTACATATAACATATGTTTTCGTGGTGTAGTGGTTAGCACGGACGCCTCCTACGCGACAGACTCGGGTTTGAGCCCCGACGGATATTATATCCTATTGTTTTATGCAGGAATATCTGCTTGCATCTCTATCTGCTTACCTTCCCTTCCATACATCTCTCTACTTTTGTTTCTGTCTCTTTCTCCGTCGTTTACAATGCGAAGAAGTTTGAAGGAATTGGAACGTTTGATTTTATATTTTTTCCATTTGTTTGTTGGTGTTTATGCGCGTTTTCGTAATTTTGCTGTTAGTCTTCACGTAGTCATGTGATTGCATTCATATGAGAAACAAAGACTGGGATTTTATGAAATGATTAATATAAGCCTTCAGCCTACAAGTTGGTTTACAAACTTTATTTACAATCATCACCAAATGATTTCTTTTCGATCCACCCATATCTCTTTTATTCTATTTTCTCTCTCACTCTCCTGCATTGCCCTTGTGATCATAGTTGATGTACGCATCATGAGCATCATTATGAATCTTCGAAAAGAATGAGAGGAATAGATCTAGAGAGAGAGAAGGAAAATACTCAGAGACTGACCATCATCATTATCATTTTTAGTACTTGCATCATCATTATCGTTTTGATTATAGTCGTTATAAGTAATACTGCTTTCTCTTTTATGATATGTATACACAATCCCTACCATGATGACAGTAACCATATTACTGTTGTTCTAAATATCATTATCATCGCATCACCATCACCATCTTCATCATCGTTATAATTGTCTATATCTTTTGTATTATCAATTTTATTATTATCTTTATTACTAATAGTAATGGTTTTATTATTGGTACTACTGTCATTATTATTATTATTAAGATTTTTATTACTGTTAGCATTACAGTTATTATAATTTCTTTCATTATCATCACTATTGTCATTACTATCATCATTATCGATATAACCTGTTGTCGTTGTACTCTCATTAGTTTTAGTATTAATATATATTTTGTTATAACAGTTATAATTATTATTACTGATATTACTGTATACAACTATGATTACTATTATGCTATGATTCTTTTTCATTATTTTCATTCTTATTATTATCGTGGTAACAATTGAACATCCCTTAATGTGGGACAAATATTGAAGAAATGGCTACTAAATGGTTGTAAAAAGTAGCGAGTTGGGGAGAAAGAAAGATTGAAGAAACGGGATGGCATTTTACACATTCAGCAGGAATCATCGGTGATAACTCTTAGATATTTTGACTTTTGTGAAATAGATATCAGCAGATAGTTGGCCAGTGTCCATCATCATCTAATGGATGGTTGTCGAGGAATATGTATGAGATGAACGAATGCAGTTGTTTAAACTTTGGAGAATATGAAACTCAGTGAGATGAATAGTGTATTAGAAGGATTTATTAACAACATGCATGGGATGAACGAATGCAGTTATATAACCTTAAGATATATGAATTAAAGCTGATACTATTTGCGATCGAAGAATATATTATATTACTGCTGACTCCGCGGACCCCGAATTTCGACAAATAATGTAGACTCGCAAACGATTGTAGTGGCACCTGTAAATAAACTATAGGATTTATTGGTGTTTTTGAAATACGTATTCTAATGATATTGATGA
>NW_020868367.1:89670-98226 GCF_003789085.1 Penaeus vannamei
TACCTCGCCCATATGATTCATTTCTACACATTTTTATATCATTCAATGGTATTATCTTACCGAGGAATATGAATGTAGGGAATGTGGTATCGTCCTTTACAATTATACCCAAGAGCAGGTTAGATCGTCTTCTCGGTTCGGCAGTCAGGGCAGCAAGACCTTTTCCTTGTCTTACTACCTTCACGGCGACATGCCTACGCTGCCCTCGGGTCACCACTCCCTCATTCAGCATTGTTTACGCTCGGTAATTGTTCTATTTGAGGTAACCATTCGTGTTGTAGGCACTTATTTTCTGTGTGTTTTACGTTATGGTGAAATGTCACCAATGATAAATCTCAACATAAGCATATAAAGATTACAAACAAATATAGACATTCATCCTTTCGCGCGCACATTCATGCTAATTTTGGTCATTGGGTAGTTTGCCCAGTCAACCTTCACACCTCATTCATACTCTACTGAACCTTTTAACATCTTATTTTCTATTTCCTTTCTTTCGCATTTTCCTCCCATTACAATTCTCCCATCCAACTTTCGCAGCTCAGCTCCACTCTGAGCTCCACATTTTCCGCAGGACACATCTATCTACGCAAATGAATATAATATACGAGCCTACCACTTCCGTATAATTCGTACGGCGTCAGCAACGAGCCTACCACTTCCGTATAATTCGTACGGCGTCAGCTGTACATTATCTATTCACAAAATGTTACTCTCGTATACCGTTTCATTTACAACATCATCATCTAGCCTTTCTGTACTTGCGAACTAAGGGACTAAATTTTACTCTTATTTGTGGCACACATCGACCTTATTTACACGAGGGGACCGATGGCATAACGGAAATTCCAACCTTAGTTAAATGCGGGGATTGGCCCGTTATGCTCATATGCACCTGAATATTATAGTTACCCCATCTAACCGCACACGGGGACACGTCACATCCTTAATCGTAAATTAATAGCTATGTCGTCCTTGTAAAAGTTTCCTTGCATACGATCAGTACATTTCTTCACATCTTTATTTCACATTCAATTATCCTTAAGTGTACCGTACTACTCGTCAAACAAGCACACGCAAACACACGCAAACGCACACAAACACCATTTCACTCGTCTTACACTAAAGATGGAAGGAGTAGATATAGTCAGAGGGAGAAGGAAGAATTAGCTCAAGTAAGGCAGAGGACGCCAACCCTCATTCAGGATAGAACCCTGCTTTCACCCGTTTCCCTACATACTACGGTGCTGGGGATAAGTTAGTTTTTATTCGTGGTAATTACTCTATTCCTCAACTTCCTCGGAGAGGGCTGTGTTACGTCAATTTCCCTTCTGTACTTCGTTTTCGTCCCGAGGGGCCTTAAATCTGGAGCACTTCTTAGGTTCAGCCTATTTTCGACCCTTTCTATGTTTCCCCCATCGCTTGGCCTGATTTTATATATTCCTGTTTTGTCATCAAGTACTTCTATGATTTCCCATCGGTCGTCGTACCATTGATTCTGCATTTTGCAACGTCCCAGTTTTAGGTTATTTCGAAGCAGAACTTCCTGTCCCACGTCCCATCTACTTATTTTAGCTTGTTTGTCGCGACTCCTCCGAGTTTGTGCTTTTCTTTTCTTTTCTAATATCTTTGCTATATTCCACAAAGTCTCGTGTTGTCTTTAAGATCGCGTAGCCACTCATCTGTCGTGGTTTCCGTACTATCTAAACTTTTCCCGTCTCTCGGTAATTTCGGCTCTCTACCGAATAGTAATTGAAATGGGGAGTATCCTGTCGTGGCATGTGGGGTCGCATTGTATATAGCTACAAGACCGGATAGATAGTTGGGCCACCTCTTTTTAGCAGGTTCGTCAAGCGTGACTAATAGATCGTGTAATGTTCGGTTAAATCTTTCGCACGCACCGTTCCCTTGGGGGTGGTATGCACTCGTCCGTATCTTCTTAATCCCGTATAGCGAGCATAGATTTCGAATCACTGAGCTGGTAAAATTCCTTCCTTGGTCAGATAGTATCCTATCAGGGGGCCCAAACTTATCGAAGATCTGTTCTTTTAGCAATTTCGCAACCGTGGTAGCCTTTTGATCGCGCGTCGGGAATGCAAAGCTGTAGCGTGTAAATGTATCTGTTACTATAATTACGTTTTCGATGCCCATCCTTTTATCTAAAAGTGTGAAATCCATCGCCAACAGTTCCCACGGTCTATTTGCTTCGATCTTACCCATAAGGGGGCGTGGTTTCGGGTATTCCTCTTTTGCTATGCTACACGTGTTGCAATTCGCGACATACTCCGCGACTGTCGCCGCCATACCGGGCCAGAACCCTCTCTTCTTTACGAGGTCGAGGGTGCGATTACGTCCCTGATGACCGAACTCGTCCCATTTCCACTTTTATCAAGGTAAATTGCAAATTTGATGTTAATACGGGTCTAATTAGATATGAATTAATTCCTATCTCCACCCTATGAAACACTATACCCCTTTCATTTATCAAATTACTTCTTGTTCGGTATAGTTTCCGGAAGTCCTCATCTTTTAAGTGTTCTATCGTTTCATTTTGACTCATCTCTCCGTTCAGCAATTTAATAATGGCATGAAAACAGGGCATTTTACTTTGTTCGTCTTTCAGTTTTTCTTCAGACCATAACCCTTCTAGATTCTCGTCTGTGTCCAGTGTCATCACCCCATAATCTTCATCACTGTCACTAGTTTCGGTCTCTTGGGGTAATCTTGACAGTTCGTCTGCTATTGTGTTGTCTCTACCGGTTTTGTATTCAATCGTGAAGTTGAACTGCTGTAAATCACTGCACCATCTACTCTCTACTGCTCCCAATCTCGCCGTCTCTAAGTGACTCAGAGGTGAATTATCCGTGTAAACCGTGAAGTGTTTTCCAGCTAGATACTGATGAAATTTATCTACGACTGCCCATTTAAGTGCTAGCAATTCAAGCTTACGCGAACTGTAATTGGCCATGTTCTTTTCCGAGCGACGTAGTCCTCTACTTGCATAACAGACGGGTGCAACTTACCGTCCTGGTCTTTCTGAGATAAAACGGCCCCTAAACCCTGAAAGCTAGCATCTGTTTCTAAAATGAATTCTCGTTCGAAGTCTGGGCAGCTAAGGACTGGTACGCTTGTGAGAAGCGATTTTAACTTCATGAACGATTCTTTACATTCGGTTGACCACTCACTTGCTATCATTCGGCGAGAATCGCCCGACATTAATTGGTGTAGTGGTGCAGCGGTTTGCGCAAAGTGCTTACAAAACTTACGATAGAATGAGCAGAAACCTATGAATGCGCGCACGTCTTTCACAGTTGTGGCATAGGCCATTCAATTACCGCTTTTATTTTATCCGGGTCAGTACTGATCCCTTCTTCTGACACCTGAAATCCTAAGTATTTCACCGTCGTCGCGCAAACGGTACATTTCTTTCCCTTGAATTTTAAGCCATACTCTCGCATACGATTGAATAAATTTCGAAGTCTCTCAAGGTGTTCCTCGATGGTCCGACTGAAAACTAATACGTCATCTAAGTATACTATTAAGGTCGAGAATATCTTGTCCCCTAAGATTCGTTCCATGTATCTCTGAAACGTACCCTGACTATTTGAGAGACCCATTGGCATGCGGTTGAACTCGAAGTGCCCAAAAGGTGTGCTGAAGGCGGTCTTATGATCACGCGGATGTACTTCAATCTGGTGATAACCTGCCGCGAGATCGAAGGTCGAGAAGTATTTAGCTCCGGGACAGCGCTTCGACGGACTCATCTATGCGAGGGATCGGGAAAGCATCGTGGACGGTGACTTTATTAAGGTTGCGGTAATCGACGCACAAACGTAAACTATTGTCTTTCTTCCGTACCATTACGATTGCCGCGGCATATGGACTGGAGCTTGGGGAGACTATCCCCTGACGTGATAACTCATCTATATGGTTCTTACTTCGTTTGCATGATTTGGTGGAATACGTCTGTAAGGGACTTTGATTGGCACGTCAGTAGTCAGGGGTATAACGTGTTGTACGCCTGTGGCTCTCCCAATCGGCGCTTGCTCGGTTGCAAATACGTCCTTATATTCGTGTAAAAGTTTCGCGACTCTTTCACTTTGGAATTCGTCTAAATTTTCTTCGTGCACTTTCACTAACTCAGGCCCTTCTTTCTCAATAACCCTGACTTTTTGTTCTCCACGAGGCTCTTTGATTTCTAACCCATCTGAGACTCTTCCGATCTTCCATTTCCGACGTAATTTACAATCTTTATTTGATAGATTTCCTACCAAGGCATACCCGTTTCCGTGCTTAATTGACATGACGGTGGGAAGTACGACCACGCCTTCGGGGACCCATCCCTCATCGAGACCCGTGAGAGGTTCGATCACAACCTCTCGAACTTTCGTCTGCCGGAGAGACGGTACCCAAACTGGTATCAGTCTTGTACTATGGGGGGGTATAATCGGTAATTGAGACTGTTTAGTGAGTGCGTACCCCCAGTCTTCTTGCTTTCTAAATTTATGAGCGTCTCCTACTTTTCCCATACATTCAACGAGGGATTCATTTTTCTCCGCGTTACTCATACGATGCATTTCTGTCCATACCTCTGTTAATTCAGATAATATGTTCATCCCCAGGATACAGTCGTATGGACCCTTGACTTCATCGCACACTAGTAGTCCCGCGTTCTTGACTATGGTTCCCGAGATCTCTACATCGACTGTAATATACCCTTACTTCTCGTTAGTCGTCCCCCGAATGACCGTAATTTCATTGTCGTTGGACGTAACTCTACATTATTAATCTTACGTAAGTCTTCGTATATTCCGGTGCTTACAAGGGAAACTTCTGATCCCGTATCGCATAAACTGATGAGCTCGACGCCTCCTACCTTGATCGTTATTTTGGGGCATTGAGAATGCAACTTTATATGTCTACTTACGGGAAAAACGTTCCGTTCACTTCCGCCAACTCCTCTTTCTACTGATTTGTGGGGCTCCTGTGGTGGCGGATCGCTGTCCCACAGGGCCCTCCGAGTTTCCCACATTACGTTCATTTACCCTTCGGTCGTCTTCAATCCTTCCAGATGCCCTCATCCTTGGGCACCACCGGGAGATATGTCCAATCTCGCCACAACTGAAACATTGAATGTTATTTCTTTCTCTCGCATTCATTCCCCATTCTCTCTCTCGTGGGTTTCCTTCCTTGCAAGCCACATTACGCCGATTGAAGCACCTCCATTCTCTCTCTTTCATAGCTACCCATTCTACCCATTGTTCCAGAGAATCATCTGGCTTCTCTTCCATCCTTTTATTCATTTTCACGCCTAGCGATGGTTCAGTCATGTTCCTGGCCATACATTCTCCTATCAGTCTCTTGTCCACACCTCGCTGATTTTGGAATTCATCACTAACTTCTAGTAATGCGTCTAGGAACTCCCATACAGTCTCTTCACTCTTTTGTTTCCTGACAGACATACGCTCATACAACTCCCACACTGATACACTCCGACCATACACCATCACATTCATCACACATCACTCACATTCCTCCATTCGCGTCCACAATTAAACAACCTTTCAGCCGCGGCGCCCTCTACATGGTTTAGCACGAACCTTACTTTGTCATCTTCATCTTCTGTCATCTGCGAAAGTACTCGCTCTACTTTTCTAATCCAACTTTTCACCATCCCCTTTCCATTGAAAGTCTCTATTTTTGGATCGCTACGTACTATCAATGACTTTTTGAGTTGGCGACTCTGATTTGCAACTAAATCTTCTATTATGCTAAGTGTCCTGTCCCATGGATCACGCTCTTCTAAACCACTCGAACACGCGTCTGGCGCGCCTCTCATGAACGCGGCGTTCCTCGCAATCGGGCTAGCACACCTCCCATTGTACCCTTTCACTTCTTTGTATATGAAGTACACAAGTAATGCTGCTAATAAGATGATTATTAATCCTAGCAACGCGAAGATGTGTTCCTCGGACTTCATAATTGTCTCCATATCTACTTACAAAAATCAGCACTTAAGAGAACCACGCTCTGCTACCATTTGAAGGGGGATAAGTTCATACTTAAACTCTCTCACTGATGGACGGAGAGACAAGATCTATGTTTATTATATGAACGATTAAATGATCTTTTGTTCTCTGTTGGCTGATTTGTAAGGATATGATAAACAAAGTTTTAATTAGCATTTATTTGCTCAAAAAATACACATACACATACGACTGACAACACGAAAAAATTGCACAAACACAACACGGGGGGCACAAAGTGACACACAACACACAAAGTTGGGGGCACAAAGTGACACACAACACAAAGTGTGCACAAAGTGACACACAACACGGGGGGCACAAAGTTAAGTGACACACAACACGGGGGGCACAAAGTACACACACAACACGGGGGGCACAAAGTGACACACAACACGGGGGGCACAAAGTGACACACAACACGGGGGGCACAAAGTTTGACACACAACACGGGGGGCACAAAGTTACACTTTTAAGTGACACACAACACACACACACAACACGGGGGCACAAAGTGACACACAACACGGGGGGCACAAAGTGACACACAACACACAAAGTGACACACAACACGGGGGCACAAAGTGACACACAACACGGGGGGCACAAAGTGACACACAACAAAGTGCACAAACACACAACACGGGGGGCACAAAGTGGGGCACAAAGTGACACACAACACGGGGGCACAAAGTGACACACAACACGGGGGGCACAAAGTGACACACAAGGGGGCACAAAGTGACACACAACACGGGGGCACAAGTGACACACAACACGGGGGGCACAAAGTGCACGGGGGCACACACAACACGGGGGCACAAAGTGCACACACACACGGGGGTGGCACAAAGTGACACACAACACGGGGGGCACAAAGTGACACACAACACGGGGGGCACAAAGTGACACAAACACAAAGTGACACACAACACGGGGCACAAAGTGACACACAACACGGGGGCACAAAGTGACACACAACACGGGGGGCACAA
The DNA here is from genome assembly GCF_003789085.1 of Penaeus vannamei. Classification (NCBI taxonomy): domain Eukaryota; kingdom Metazoa; phylum Arthropoda; class Malacostraca; order Decapoda; family Penaeidae; genus Penaeus; species Penaeus vannamei. The sequence continues at coordinate 96,692 of NW_020868367.1, forward strand.
AGTGACACACAACACGGGGGGCACAAAAGTGACACACAACACGGGGGCACAAAGTGACACACAACACGGGGGGCACAAAGTGACACACAACACGGGGGCACAAAGTGACACACAACACGGGGGGCACAAAGTGACACACAACACGGGGGGCACAAAGTGCACAAAGTGACACACAACACGGGGGCACAAAGTGGGGGGCACAAAGTGGGGGGCACAAAGTGAACACAACACACAAAGTTAAGTGACACACAACACGGGGGGCACAAAGTGACACACAACACGGGGGGCACGGTAACACTTGTCAAACACACACTGACACACAAACACACAAAACTTGACGTTGTCACACACTCACCACTCACTGCCACGAGCGGCACACTGACGTTCACTGCCACGAGCGGCACACTGACGTTCACTGCCACGACACTGACGACTGCACACTGACGTTCACTGCCACGAGCGGCACACTGACGTTCACTACGTTCACTGCCACGAACACTGACGTTCACTACACTCGTTCACACATGGTAATACTGGTATCGGACGTAGTCACTACACTGTTTGTGCACTATACACGTAGTTCATCCGATTTATCCGTTCCCATGGATGATACAGGACGGGTGAGGGTATTCACGGCATCGACAACGTGCGTGGGGCCGAGAAAACGTCAGTGGATCGTGCGTTACAGGCTCCACGTGCCCACGCCTACTTAGACACGTACTGTGGGCCCGTACTCCGTCTTCGTTGGATGTGTTCCACACGCCCACACACGCCACACACCCCGGGCCTCTCTGCCGGTATTCCTTGGCGATGATGGGCGGCGCCCAAGGTCCCTAAAACACCAAAGAAACACCGTGTACTGTTTGTCGGGCTGGTATACCTCGCCCATATGATTCATTTCTACACATTTGTTATATCATTCAATGGTATTATCTTACCGAGGAATATGAATGTAGGGAATGTGGTATCGTCCTTTACAATTATACCCAAGAGCAGGTTAGATCGTCTTCTCGGTTCGGCAGTCAGGGCAGCAAGACCTTTTCCTTGTCTTACTACCTTCACGGCGACATGCCTACGCTGCCCTCGGGTCACCACTCCCTCATTCAGCATTGTTTACGCTCGGTAATTGTTCTATTTGAGGTAACCATTCGTGTTGTAGGCACTTATTTTCTGTGTTTTACGTTATGGTGAAATGTCACCAATGATAAATCTCAACATAAGCATATAAAGATTACAAACAAATATAGACATTCATCCTTTCGCGCGCACATTCATGCTAATTTTGGTCATTGGGTAGTTTGCCCAGTCAACATTCACACCTCATTCATACTCTACTGAACCTTTTAACATCTTATTTTCTATTTCCTTTCTTTCGCATTTTCCTCCATTACATATATATATATATATAATATATATATATATATATATATATATATATATATATATATATATGTATATATATATAATATATATATATATATATATATATATGTGTGTGTGTGTGTGTGTGTGTGTGTGTGTGTGTGTGTGTGTGT
>NW_020868367.1:98326-100826 GCF_003789085.1 Penaeus vannamei
CCCTCCCCCCATCCACCCCCCTCCCTCCCTCCCCACACCCCCATCTAGGCAATGGCGAGCGGGGAGTGAGTCCAGCCTCGGCGCTCCCTCTCGCTTGACAGAATCCGCGATCTTACTCTCACTCAAGATCTTCGGAGACCACGGCATCCTCTCCTCCCAAGAAAGCTTGTTATTCTCTCCTTGCCTTTCTTCTTTGTTTCCTTTTTTTCTCTTCGATTGTCGGTTTGTGTGTATGTGTTTTGTTTTTGTTCTTTGTCTTGATTTCTGTTTCGAATGTTGTCGTCAGGTGTGCATAATAATTAGTTAAGATTTTTGTTTTAATTTCATGTCTTCTTTTTAATTTATTTATGTTACGTTTTATTATCTATTTATCTATTTATTTATTTTTGTAGTCATAATAGACCCATTATCATTGCCATTAGCACTCATACTGTTATTATCAATCTGGCGATAATGGCCAAAACTGCCCTTATCAGCTTGTCATAAATTTGTCATAAACTCGATTGTCGTTCATCCTAGTCAGCATCAGTTTTGTCATTATCTTTAATCCCGTTTATAAGATTGACATTATCGTCATCATTTACTAATCTGATTATTAATGTCAATGTAATCATATCATCATTGCTCTGATTAGAATTAAGATCAGTGTTCTTATCATTATTATCCTCTTTCTCTTTATCTTTATGACATTATCAACAATTAAGTTATCATCTCTTGAACATTAACATTCGCATTATCAAATCTATCCTTAGTATTCATATCACTAACATTTTTATGACCCTTTTAATTTGTCTCCTCTTTCTTTATTTATTTATCATTTATTTATTTATCTATAATTAATCATTAACATCCACTAACTCTTTCTTCCTCTTCTTCTATTCTCGTTCATCGTCTCGCCTCCTTGTTTTTTTTTTCTCTCTTTCCTCTTCCTCATTTTATCCCTTTTCTCGTTCTTCTCACCCTACTCTCCCTCTCCCTCCTTTTCTCCCTTCTCCCTCTTTTTCATTTTCTCCCTTCTCTCCCTCTTCTTCATCTTATCCCTTTACTCTTTCTTCTCCCTTCTCTCCCCTCTCCCTTAAATCCTCATCTCCTCCTTCGTCTTCTCTCTTCTCTTCCTCTACATCTTCTTCTAGCTCATTTCTTTCCCTTAAATTGCTTCTCCTCCTCCTCCATCTATCCCTTTATTGCTTCTCCTCTTCCCCCTTCTTTTTCTTTATTGCTTCTCCTCTTCCTCCTTCTTTCCCCGCTTCTTCCCCCTCTTCTGTTTCGGGAAAAAACAAAATATCTGGTTTATTTTGCGAGAGAGGGGAGGGGAGGGAGGGTGAAGTGGGGGGGGGGTGAAGTGGGAGGGAGAGGGGAAGGTGGGGGTGGAGCGTATGGGGGGTGAAGGGGGGGATACAGACGGGGAGTAATTGAGTAAGGGAGAGGGAGAGGAACAGGGGGGGGGGCGGGGGACCTTCGGTAGTGGGGGAGGAAGACATATTGGTAGTGGGGAGGCCGGGGGGAGGGGGAGGAGGGGAGAAGTGGGGGTGCAGTGGGGAATGCGGACGTGGGGGAGGTTCTGTATGAGGAGGAAGAGAGAGGGGGGGAGAAAAAAGGGTGTGGAAAAGAACAGAGAAAGGGAGGAGTAAAATCAGAGCACAAGAGAAAACAGAAGAAGAAGAAAAAAAGTAAGAAAGGAAAAAAAAGAGAACTTGAAAGGATGAGGGAGATATTGAAGGGGTGGGGTGGGGGGCTGGGGGATAGGGTGGTGGGAGGCACGTTGCGCTGGGGGTGTGGGTGTGGGTGGTGGGTGGGGGGGGGGGGGGAGGGGAGTTGTGGGTGAGGGGTTCTGGCCCATAAAGCACCATTAGTCCTCGACGAAGCCTTTACAGTGCGGTCAACGGAGAGGAAATTGTAGAGACGGAAAACCGAGAATTTGGGAGTGGATGGAACGAAAGAGGGAGAAGGAAGGGGGATGAGAAAGAAAAGTGTGAGAAAGAGGGAAAAAAAGGATGAAAGGGGGAAAGGAGGAAGAGGAGAAGGAAGGGAATGAGGAGGGAGTGGGGGGGAGATGAGAAAAAATGGTGAGAGGGAGAAAAGGGGCAAAACAGGGATAAGAAGAAAAAGAGAGAGAGAGAGAGGGGGAGAGAGAGAGAGAGAGAGAGAGAGGAGAGAGAGAAGAGAGAGAGAGAGAGAGAGAGAGAGAGAGAGAGAGAGAGAGAGAGAGAGAGAGAGAGAGAGGAGAGAGAGGAGAGAGAGAGAGAGAGAGAGGAGAGACAGACAGAAGACAGATGAGCAGAAAAAGCAGAAAAAGAAAAAAAAAAGAAAAAAAAAAAAAAAAGAAAAAGAGACAAACATAGAATAGAAAAGTAAGAGAAAAGAATAAAAAGGAGAGAAACAAACAAACAGAGACAACACAAATCCGAAAAAGGAACCTTGGCCGAAATGACTGAAAAGGATAAAAGGAACAGCAGTACAAGTATCGGTGTTGGAGGGGAAGGAACGAGACTGAGGTGCG
>NW_020868367.1:110826-119249 GCF_003789085.1 Penaeus vannamei
GCTGATCTTTGTAAGGATATGATAAACAAAGTTTTAATTAGCATTTATTTGCTCAAAAAATACACATACACATACGACTGACAACACGAAAAATGACACACAACACGGGGGGACACAACACGGGGGGCACAAAGTGACACACAACACGGGGCACAAAGTGACACATGACACATGACACAACACGGGGGCACAAAGTGACACACAACACGGGGGCACAAAGTGACACACAACACGGGGGCACAAAGTGACACACAACACGGGGGGCACAAAGTGACACACAACACGGGGGCACAAAGTGACACACAACACGGGGGCACAAAGTGACACACAACACGGGGGCACAAAGTGACACACAACACGGGGGGCACAAAGTGACACACAACACGGGGGGCACAAAGTGACACACAACACGGGGGGCACAAAGTGACACACAACACGGGGGTGACACGGGCACAAAGTGACACACAACACGGGGGCACCACACAAACACGGGGGGCACAAAGTGACACACAACACGGGGGGCACAAAGTGACACACAACACGGGGGCACATTGCCACGAGCGGCACACTGACGTTCACTGCCACGAACAACGAACACTGACGTTCACTGCCACGTGACGTTCACTGCCACGAGCGGCACACTGACGTACTGTGAACTTGACGTTCACTGTGACGTTCAACTGGTACAACTGGTATGGTATCGGACGTAGTCACTACACTGTTTGTGCACTATACACGTAGTTCATCCGATTTATCCGTTCCCATGGATGATACAGGACGGGTGAGGGTATTCACGGCATCGACAACGTGCGTGGGGCCGAGAAAACGTCAGTGGATCGTGCGTTACAGGCTCCACGTGCCCACGCCTACTTAGACACGTACTGTGGGCCTGCCCGTACTCCGTCTTCGTTGGATGTGTTCCACTCGCCCACACACGCCCACACACCCCGGGCCTCTCTGCCGGTATTCCTTGGCGATGATGGGCGGCGCCCAAGGTCCCTAAAACACCAAAGAAACACCGTGTACTGTTTGTCGGGCTGGTATACCTCGCCCATATGATTCATTTCTACACATTTGTTATATCATTCAATGGTATTATCTTACCGAGGAATATGAATGTAGGGAATGTGGTATCGTCCTTTACAATTATACCCAAGAGCAGGTTAGATCGTCTTCTCGGTTCGGCAGTCAGGGCAGCAAGACCTTTTCCTTGTCTTACTACCTTCACGGCGACATGCCTACGCTGCCCTCGGGTCACCACTCCTCATTCAGCATTGTTTACGCTCGGTAATTGTTCTATTTGAGGTAACCATTCGTGTTGTAGGCACTTATTTTCTGTGTTTTACGTTATGGTGAAATGTCACCAATGATAAATCTCAACATAAGCATATAAAGATTACAAACAAATATAGACATTCATCCTTTCGCGCGCACATTCATGCTAATTTTGGTCATTGGGTAGTTTGCCCAGTCAACATTCACACCTCATTCATACTCTACTGAACCTTTTAACATCTTATTTTCTATTTCCTTTCTTTCGCATTTTCCTCCCATTACAATTCTCCCATCCAACTTTCGCAGCTCAGCTCCACTCTGAGCTCCACATTTTCCGCAGGAACACATCTATCTACGCAAATGAATATAATATACGAGCCTACCACTTCCGTATAATTCGTACGGCGTCAGCAACGAGCCTACCACTTCCGTATAATTCGTACGGCGTCAGCTGTACATTATCTATTCACAAAATGTTACTCTCGTATACCGTTTCATTTACAACATCATCATCTAGCCTTTCTGTACTTGCGAACTAAGGGACTAAATTTTACTCTTATTTGTGGCACACATCGACCTTATTTACACGAGGGGACCGATGGCATAACGGAAATTCCAACCTTAGTTAAATGCGGGGATTGGCCCGTTATGCTCATATGCACCTGAATATTATAGTTACCCCATCTAACCGCACACGGGGACACGTCACATCCTTAATCGTAAATTAATAGCTATGTCGTCCTTGTAAAAGTTTCCTTGCATACGATCAGTACATTTCTTCACATCTTTATTTCACATTCAATTATCTGTGTACCGTACTACTCGTCAAACAAGCACACGCAAACACACGCAAACGCACACAAACACCATTTCACTCGTCTTACACTAAAGATGGAAGGAGTAGATATAGTCAGAGGGAGAAGGAAGAATTAGCTCAAGTAAGGCAGAGGACGCCAACCCTCATTCAGGATAGAACCCTGCTTTCACCCGTTTCCCTACATACTACGGTGCTGGGGATAAGTTAGTTTTTATTCGTGGTAATTACTCTATTCCTCAACTTCCTCGGAGAGGGCTGTGTTACGTCAATTTCCCTTCTGTACTTCGTTTTCGTCCCGAGGGGCCTTAAATCTGGAGCACTTCTTAGGTTCAGCCTATTTTCGACCCTTTCTATGTTTCCCCATCGCTTGGCCTGATTTTATATATTCCTGTTTTGTCATCAAGTACTTCTATGATTTCCCATCGGTCGTCGTACCATTGATTCTGCATTTTGCAACGTCCCAGTTTTAGGTTATTTCGAAGCAGAACTTCCTGTCCCACGTCCCATCTACTTATTTTAGCTTGTTTGTCGCGACTCCTCCGAGTTTGTGCTTTTCTTTTCTTTTCTAATATCTTTGCTATATTCCACAAAGTCTCGTGTTTGTCTTTAAGATCGCGTAGCCACTCATCTGTCGTGGTTTCCGTACTATCTAAACTTTTCCCGTCTCTCGGTAATTTCGGCTCTCTACCGAATAGTAATTGAAATGGGGAGTATCCTGTCGTGGCATGTGGGGTCGCATTGTATATAGCTACAAGACCGGATAGATAGTTGGGCCACCTCTTTTTAGCAGGTTCGTCAAGCGTGACTAATAGATCGTGTAATGTTCGGTTAAATCTTTCGCACGCACCGTTCCCTTGGGGGTGGTATGCACTCGTCCGTATCTTCTTAATCCCGTATAGCGAGCATAGATTTCGAATCACTGAGCTGGTAAAATTCCTTCCTTGGTCAGATAGTATCCTATCAGGGGGCCCAAACTTATCGAAGATCTGTTCTTTTAGCAATTTCGCAACCGTGGTAGCCTTTTGATCGCGCGTCGGGAATGCAAAGCTGTAGCGTGTAAATGTATCTGTTACTATAATTACGTTTTCGATGCCCATCCTTTTATCTAAAAGTGTGAAATCCATCGCCAACAGTTCCCACGGTCTATTTGCTTCGATCTTACCCATAAGGGGGCGTGGTTTCGGGTATTCCTCTTTTGCTATGCTACACGTGTTGCAATTCGCGCGACATACTCCGCGACTGTCGCCGCCATACCGGGCCAGAACCCTCTCTTCTTTACGAGGTCGAGGGTGCGATTACGTCCCTGATGACCGAACTCGTCATGACAGGCTTTTATCAAGGTAAATTGCAAATTTGATGTCAATACGGGTCTAATTAGATATGAATTAATTCCTATCTCCACCCTATGAAACACTATACCCCTTTCATTTATCAAATTACTTCTTGTTCGGTATAGTTTCCGGAAGTCCTCATCTTTTAAGTGTTCTATCGTTTCATTTTGACTCATCTCTCCGTTCAGCAATTTAATAATGGCATGAAAACAGGGCATTTTACTTTGTTCGTCTTTCAGTTTTTCTTCAGACCATAACCCTTCTAGATTCTCGTCTGTGTCCAGTGTCATCACCCCATAATCTTCATCACTGTCACTAGTTTCGGTCTCTTGGGGTAATCTTGACAGTTCGTCTGCTATTGTGTTGTCTCTACCGGTTTTGTATTCAATCGTGAAGTTGAACTGCTGTAAATCACTGCACCATCTACTCTCTACTGCTCCCAATCTCGCCGTCTCTAAGTGACTCAGAGGTGAATTATCCGTGTAAACCGTGAAGTGTTTTCCAGCTAGATACTGATGAAATTTATCTACGACTGCCCATTTAAGTGCTAGCAATTCAAGCTTACGCGAACTGTAATTGGCCATGTTCTTTTCCGAGCGACGTAGTCCTCTACTTGCATAACAGACCGGGTGCAACTTACCGTCCTGGTCTTTCTGAGATAAAACGGCCCCTAAACCCTGAAAGCTAGCATCTGTTTCTAAAATGAATTCTCGTTCGAAGTCTGGGCAGCTAAGGACTGGTACGCTTGTGAGAAGCGATTTTAACTTCATGAACGATTCTTTACATTCGGTTGACCACTCACTTGCTATCATTCGGCGAGAATCGCCCGACATTAATTGGTGTAGTGGTGCAGCGGTTTGCGCAAAGTGCTTACAAAACTTACGATAGAATGAGCAGAAACCTATGAATGCGCGCACGTCTTTCACAGTTGTGGGCGTAGGCCATTCAATTACCGCTTTTATTTTATCCGGGTCAGTACTGATCCCTTCTTCTGACACCTGAAATCCTAAGTATTTCACCGTCGTCGCGCAAACGGTACATTTCTTTCCCTTGAATTTTAAGCCATACTCTCGCATACGATTGAATAAATTTCGAAGTCTCTCAAGGTGTTCCTCGATGGTCCGACTGAAAACTAATACGTCATCTAAGTATACTATTAAGGTCGAGAATATCTTGTCCCCTAAGATTCGTTCCATGTATCTCTGAAACGTACCCTGACTATTTGAGAGACCCATTGGCATGCGGTTGAACTCGAAGTGCCCAAAAGGTGTGCTGAAGGCGGTCTTATGCCGATCACGCGGATGTACTTCAATCTGGTGATAACCTGCCGCGAGATCGAAGGTCGAGAAGTATTTAGCTCCGGACAGCGCTTCGACGGACTCATCTATGCGAGGGATCGGGAAAGCATCGTGGACGGTGACTTTATTAAGGTTGCGGTAATCGACGCACAAACGTAAACTATTGTCTTTCTTCCGTACCATTACGATTGCCGCGGCATATGGACTGGAGCTTGGGGAGACTATCCCCTGACGTGATAACTCATCTATATGGTTCTTTACTTCGTTTGCATGATTTGGTGGAATACGTCTGTAAGGGACTTTGATTGGCACGTCAGTAGTCAGGGGTATAACGTGTTGTACGCCTGTGGCTCTCCCAATCGGCGCTTGCTCGGTTGCAAATACGTCCTTATATTCGTGTAAAAGTTTCGCGACTCTTTCACTTTGGAATTCGTCTAAATTTTCTTCGTGCACTTTCACTAACTCAGGCCCTTCTTTCTCAATAACCCTGACTTTTTGTTCTCCACGAGGCTCTTTGATTTCTAACCCATCTGAGACTCTTCCGATCTTCCATTTCCGACGTAATTTACAATCTTTATTTGATAGATTTCCTACCAAGGCATACCCGTTTCCGTGCTTAATTGACATGACGGTGGGAAGTACGACCACGCCTTCGGGACCCATCCCTCATCGAGACCCGTGAGAGGTTCGATCACAACCTCTCGAACTTTCGTCTGCCGGAGAGACGGTACCCAAACTGGTATCAGTCTTGTACTATGGGGGGTATAATCGGTAATTGAGACTGTTTAGTGAGTGCGTACCCCCAGTCTTCTTGCTTTCTAAATTTATGAGCGTCTCCTACTTTTCCCATACATTCAACGAGGGATTCATTTTTCTCCGCGTTACTCATACGATGCATTTCTGTCCATACCTCTGTTAATTCAGATAATATGTTCATCCCCAGGATACAGTCGTATGGACCCTTGACTTCATCGCACACTAGTAGTCCCGCGTTCTTGACTATGGTTCCCGAGATCTCTACATCGACTGTAATATACCCCTTACTTCTCGTTAGTCGTCCCGAATGACCGTAATTTCATTGTCGTTGGACGTAACTCTACATTATTAATCTTACGTAAGTCTTCGTATATTCCGGTGCTTACAAGGGAAACTTCTGATCCCGTATCGCATAAACTGATGAGCTCGACGCCTCCTACCTTGATCGTTTTTTGGGGCATTGAGAATGCAACTTTATATGTCTACTTACGGGAAAAACGTTCCGTTCACTTCCGCCAACGCCTCTTTCTACTGATTTGTGGGGCTCCTGTGGGTGGCGGATCGCTGTCCCACAGGGCCCTCCGAGTTTCCCACATTACGTTCATTTACCCTTCGGTCGTCTTCAATCCTTCCAGATGCCCTCATCCTTGGGCACCACCGGGAGATATGTCCAATCTCGCCACAACTGAAACATTGAATGTTATTCTTTCTCTCGCATTCATTCCCCATTCTCTCTCTCGTGGGTTTCCTTCCTTGCAAGCCACATTACGCCGATTGAAGCACCTCCATTCTCTCTCTTTCATAGCTACCCATTCTACCCATTGTTCCAGAGAATCATCTGGCTTCTCTTCCATCCTTTTATTCATTTTCACGCCTAGCGATGGTTCAGTCATGTTCCTGGCCATACATTCTCCTATCAGTCTCTTGTCCACACCTCGCTGATTTTGGAATTCATCACTAACTTCTAGTAATGCGTCTAGGAACTCCCATACAGTCTCTTCACTCTTTTGTTTCCTGACAGACATACGCTCATACAACTCCCACTGATACACTCCGACCATACACTTTCATCAGTTCTTCAAACACATCACTCACATTCCTCCATTCGCGTCCACAATTAAACAACCTTTCAGCCGCGGCGCCCTCTACATGGTTTAGCACGAACCTTACTTTGTCATCTTCATCTTCTGTCATCTGCGAAAGTACTCGCTCTACTTTTCTAATCCAACTTTTCACCATCCCCTTTCCATTGAAAGTCTATTTTTGGATCGCTACGTACTATCAATGACTTTTTGAGTTGGCGACTCTGACTTGCAACTAAATCTTCTATTATGCTAAGTGTCCTGTCCCATGGATCACGCTCTTCTAAACCACTCGAACACGCGTCTGGCGCGCCTCTCATGAACGCGGCGTTCCTCGCAATCGGGCTAGCACACCTCCCATTGTACCCTTTCACTTCTTTGTATATGAAGTACACAAGTAATGCTGCTAATAAGATGATTATTAATCCTAGCAACGCGAAGATGTGTTCCTCGGACTTCATAATTGTCTCCATATCTACTTACAAAAATCAGCACTTAAGAGAACCACGCTCTGCTACCATTTGAAGGGGGATAAGTTCATACTTAAACTCTCTCACTGATGGACGGAGAGACAAGATCTATGTTTATTATATGAACGATTAAATGATCTTTTGTTCTCTGTTGGCTGATCTTTGTAAGGATATGATAAACAAAGTTTTAATTAGCATTTATTTGCTCAAAAAATACACATACACATACGACTGACAACACGAAAAAATGACACACAACACGGGGGGCACAAAGTGACACACAACACGGGGGGCACAAAGTGACACACAACACGGGGGGCACAAAGTGACACACAACACGGGGGGCACAAAGTGACACACAACACGGGGGCACAAAGTGACACACAACACGGGGGGCACAAAGTGACACACAACACGGGGGCACAAAGTGACACACAACACGGGGGCACAAAGTGACACACAACACGGGGGCACAAAGTGACACACAACACGGGGGGCACAAAGTGACACACAACACAAAGTGACACACGGGGGGCACAAAGTGACACACAACACGGGGGCACAAAGTGACACACAACACGGGGGCACAAAGTGACACACAACACGGGGGGCACACAACACGGGGGGCACAAAGTGACACACAACACGGGGGCACAAAGTGACACACACTGACACACAACACGGGGGGCACAAAGTGACACACAACACGGGGGGCACACACACAACACTCACTTGACACTGCACGAACACTGACCACTGCCACGTGACACTGACGTTCACTGCCACTGACCACTGCCACGAGCGGCACACTGACGTTCACTGTGACACTGTACGTTCACTGCCACGAGTGGTACACGTTCACACATGGTAATACTGGTATCGGACGTAGTCACTACACTGTTTTGCACTATACACGTAGTTCATCCGATTTATCCGTTCCCATGGATGATACAGGACGGGTGAGGGTATTCACGGCATCGACAACGTGCGTGGGGCCGAGAAAACGTCAGTGGATCGTGCGTTACAGGCTCCACGTGCCCACGCCTACTTAGACACGTACTGTGGGCCTGCCCGTACTCCGTCTTCGTTGGATGTGTTCCACACGCCCACACACGCCCACACACCCCGGGCCTCTCTGCCGGTATTCCTTGGCGATGATGGGCGGCGCCCAAGGTCCCTAAAACACCAAAGAAACACCGTGTACTGTTTGTCGGGCTGGTATACCTCGCCCATATGATTCATTTCTACACATTTGTTATATCATTCAATGGTATTATCTTACCGAGGAATATGAATGTAGGGAATGTGGTATCGTCCTTTACAATTATACCCAAGAGCAGGTTAGATCGTCTTCTCGGTTCGGCAGTCAGGGCAGCAAGACCTTTTCCTTGTCT
>NW_020868367.1:124349-137336 GCF_003789085.1 Penaeus vannamei
GATGATGGGCGGCGCCCAAGGTCCCTAAAACACCAAAGAAACACCGTGTACTGTTTGTCGGGCTGGTATACCTCGCCCATATGATTCATTTCTACACATTTATTATATCATTCAATGGTATTATCTTACCGAGGAATATGAATGTAGGGAATGTGGTATCGTCCTTTACAATTATACCCAAGAGCAGGTTAGATCGTCTTCTCGGTTCGGCAGTCAGGGCAGCAAGACCTTTTTCCTTGTCTTACTGTCTTTTACTTATTTTCTGTGTGTTTTACGTTATGGTGAAATGTCACCAATGATAAATCTCAACATAAGCATATAAAGATTACAAACAAATATAGACATTCATCCTTTCGCGCGCACATTCATGCTAATTTTGGTCATTGGGTAGTTTGCCCAGTCAACCTTCACACCTCATTCATACTCTACTGAACCTTTTAACATCTTATTTTCTATTTCCTTTCTTTCGCATTTTCCTCCCATTACAATTCTCCCATCCAACTTTCGCAGCTCAGCTCCACTCTGAGCTCCACATTTTCCGCAGGAACACATCTATCTACGCAAATGAATATAATATACGAGCCTACCACTTCCGTATAATTCGTACGGCGTCAGCAACGAGCCTACCACTTCCGTATAATTCGTACGGCGTCAGCTGTACATTATCTATTCACAAAATGTTACTCTCGTATACCGTTTCATTTACAACAACATCATCTAGCCTTTCTGTACTTGCGAACTAAGGGACTAAATTTTACTCTTATTTGTGGCACACATCGACCTTATTTACACGAGGGGACCGATGGCATAACGGAAATTCCAACCTTAGTTAAATGCGGGGATTGGCCCGTTATGCTCATATGCACCTGAATATTATAGTTACCCCATCTAACCGCACACGGGGACACGTCACATCCTTAATCGTAAATTAATAGCTATGTCGTCCTTGTAAAAGTTTCCTTGCATACGATCAGTACATTTCTTCACATCTTTATTTCACATTCAATTATCCTTAAGTGTACCGTACTACTCGTTTTTCATCTTATTTGTCACTCCCGTACAAGAGGGGAGCTGGGCTCATTACACGGAAATATTTTACACCGAGGGGGGAGGGGTATGGAACCAACTAGAAATATTGGTGGCACATCGGCGATGGGACATTGCATAAACGGGGGTCGTTATCGCTAAATGCTTGGGTCAGATTGGCCACTTTATGCATACAGGAGTGTCACCCACTCACATTAGCAAGTGCACACGTACTACGTCTAATGTAAGCTACGCAAACATCACGTCTATAACGCATACCACTCATCGAATCCCACATGTCACAAGTTTTCAACTTGTTTTCGACGTATTATTTTGCTACCACGCAGAGGTAATCCGCTTTGAAAATGTTAGTTTCCTTAAATTTTAACAGCCACCAGTATTTACTTATAAACACATGCTAATAGAATGAAGTTCGAGAGTAAGAGAAGAGACATGATAGAATTAGCTCGAGTCAGGTAGAGGTCGCCAGTCCTCATTCAGGATAGACCCCTGCTTTCACCTGTCCTTACCCACTGTCCTACACTAATACTAATAGAAATGAAGCTAGAGGTATAGGAGGAGAAAAAAGAAAGAATTAGCTCTAGTCAGGTAGAGGTCGCCAATCCTCATTCAGGATAGAACCCTGCTTTCACCGTCTTACACTAAAGATGGAAGGAGTAGATATAGTCAGAGGAGAAGAAGAATTAGCTCAAGTAAGGCAGAGGACGCCAACCCTCATTCAGGATAGAACCCTGCTTTCACCCGTTTCCCTACATACTACGGTGCTGGGGATAAGTTAGTTTTTATTCGTGGTAATTACTCTATTCCTCAACTTCCTCGGAGAGGGCTGTGTTACGTCAATTTCCCTTCTGTACTTCGTTTTCGTCCCGAGGGGCCTTAAATCTGGAGCACTTCTTAGGTTCAGCCTATTTTCGACCCTTTCTATGTTTCCCCCATCGCTTGGCCTGATTTTATATATTCCTGTTTTGTCATCAAGTACTTCTATGATTTCCCATCGGTCGTCGTACCATTGATTCTGCATTTTGCAACGTCCCAGTTTTAGGTTATTTCGAAGCAGAACTTCCTGTCCCACGTCCCATCTACTTATTTTAGCTTGTTTGTCGCGACTCCTCCGAGTTTGTGCTTTTCTTTTCTTTTCTAATATCTTTGCTATATTCCACAAAGTCTCGTGTTTGTCTTTAAGATCGCGTAGCCACTCATCTGTCGTGGTTTCCGTACTATCTAAACTTTTCCCGTCTCTCGGTAATTTCGGCTCTCTACCGAATAGTAATTGAAATGGGGAGTATCCTGTCGTGGCGTGTGGGGTCGCATTGTATATAGCTACAAGACCGGATAGATATTGGGCCACTCTTTTTAGCAGGTTCGTCAAGCGTGACTAATAGATCGTGTAATGTTCGGTTAAATCTTTCGCACGCACCGTTCCCTTGGGGGTGGTATGCACTCGTCCGTATCTTCTTAATCCCGTATAGCGAGCATAGATTTCGAATCACTGAGCTGGTAAAATTTCTTCCTTGGTCAGATAGTATCCTATCAGGGGGCCCAAACTTATCGAAGATCTGTTCTTTTAGCAATTTCGCAACCGTGGTAGCCTTTTGATCGCGCGTCGGGAATGCAAAGCTGTAGCGTGTAAATGTATCTGTTACTATAATTACGTTTTCGATGCCCATCCTTTTATCTAAAAGTGTGAAATCCATCGCCAACAGTTCCCACGGTCTATTTGCTTCGATCTTACCCATAAGGGGGCGTGGTTTCGGGTATTCCTCTTTTGCTATGCTACACGTGTTGCAATTCGCGACATACTCGCGACTGTCGCCGCCATACCGGGCCAGAACCCTCTCTTCTTTACGAGGTCGAGGGTGCGATTACGTCCCTGATGACCGAACTCGTCATGACAGGCTTTTATCAAGGTAAATTGCAAATTTGATGTCAATACGGGTCTAATTAGATATGAATTAATTCCTATCTCCACCCTATGAAACACTATACCCCTTTCATTTATCAAATTACTTCTTGTTCGGTATAGTTTCCGGAAGTCCTCATCTTTTAAGTGTTCTATCGTTTCATTTTGACTCATCTCTCCGTTCAGCAATTTAATAATGGCATGAAAACAGGGCATTTTACTTTGTTCGTCTTTCAGTTTTTCTTCAGACCATAACCCTTCTAGATTCTCGTCTGTGTCCAGTGTCATCACCCCATAATCTTCATCACTGTCACTAGTTTCGGTCTCTTGGGGTAATCTTGACAGTTCGTCTGCTATTGTGTTGTCTCTACCGGTTTTGTATTCAATCGTGAAGTTGAACTGCTGTAAATCACTGCACCATCTACTCTCTACTGCTCCCAATCTCGCCGTCTCTAAGTGACTCAGAGGTGAATTCCGTGTAAACCGTGAAGTGTTTTCCAGCTAGATACTGATGAAATTTATCTACGACTGCCCATTTAAGTGCTAGCAATTCAAGCTTACGCGAACTGTAATTGGCCATGTTCTTTTCCGAGCGACGTAGTCCTCTACTTGCATAACAGACCGGGTGCAACTTACCGTCCTGGTCTTTCTGAGATAAAACGGCCCCTAAACCCTGAAAGCTAGCATCTGTTTCTAAAATGAATTCTCGTTCGAAGTCTGGGCAGCTAAGGACTGGTACGCTTGTGAGAAGCGATTTTAACTTCATGAACGATTCTTTACATTCGGTTGACCACTCACTTGCTATCATTCGGCGAGAATCGCCCGACATTAATTGGTGTAGGTGCAGCGGTTTGCGCAAAGTGCTTACAAAACTTACGATAGAATGAGCAGAAACCTATGAATGCGCGCACGTCTTTCACAGTTGTGGGCGTAGGCCATTCAATTACCGCTTTTATTTTATCCGGGTCAGTACTGATCCCTTCTTCTGACACCTGAAATCCTAAGTATTTCACCGTCGTCGCGCAAACGGTACATTTCTTTCCCTTGAATTTTAAGCCATACTCTCGCATACGATTGAATAAATTTCGAAGTCTCTCAAGGTGTTCCTCGATGGTCCGACTGAAAACTAATACGTCATCTAAGTATACTATTAAGGTCGAGAATATCTTGTCCCCTAAGATTCGTTCCATGTATCTCTGAAACGTACCCTGACTATTTGAGAGACCCATTGGCATGCGGTTGAACTCGAAGTGCCCAAAAGGTGTGCTGAAGGCGGTCTTATGCCGATCACGCGGATGTACTTCAATCTGGTGATAACCTGCCGCGAGATCGAAGGTCGAGAAGTATTTAGCTCCGGACAGCGCTTCGACGGACTCATCTATGCGAGGGATCGGGAAAGCATCGTGGACGGTGACTTTATTAAGGTTGCGGTAATCGACGCACAAACGTAAACTATTGTCTTTCTTCCGTACCATTACGATTGCCGCGGCATATGGACTGGAGCTTGGGGAGACTATCCCCTGACGTGATAACTCATCTATATGGTTCTTTACTTCGTTTGCATGATTTGGTGGAATACGTCTGTAAGGGACTTTGATTGGCACGTCAGTAGTCAGGGGTATAACGTGTTGTACGCCTGTGGCTCTCCCAATCGGCGCTTGCTCGGTTGCAAATACGTCCTTATATTCGTGTAAAAGTTTCGCGACTCTTTCACTTTGGAATTCGTCTAAATTTTCTTCGTGCACTTTCACTAACTCAGGCCCTTCTTTCTCAATAACCCTGACTTTTTGTTCTCCACGAGGCTCTTTGATTTCTAACCCATCTGAGACTCTTCCGATCTTCCATTTCCGACGTAATTTACAATCTTTATTTGATAGATTTCCTACCAAGGCATACCCGTTTCCGTGCTTAATTGACATGACGGTGGGAAGTACGACCACGCCTTCGGGGACCCATCCCTCATCGAGACCCGTGAGAGGTTCGATCACAACCTCTCGAACTTTCGTCTGCCGGAGAGACGGTACCCAAACTGGTATCAGTCTTGTACTATGGGGGGTATAATCGGTAATTGAGACTGTTTAGTGAGTGCGTACCCCCAGTCTTCTTGCTTTCTAAATTTATGAGCGTCTCCTACTTTTCCCATACATTCAACGAGGGATTCATTTTTCTCCGCGTTACTCATACGATGCATTTCTGTCCATACCTCTGTTAATTCAGATAATATGTTCATCCCCAGGATACAGTCGTATGGACCCTTGACTTCATCGCACACTAGTAGTCCCGCGTTCTTGACTATGGTTCCCGAGATCTCTACATCGACTGTAATATACCCCTTACTTCTCGTTAGTCGTCCCCGAATGACCGTAATTTCATTGTCGTTGGACGTAACTCTACATTATTAATCTTACGTAAGTCTTCGTATATTCCGGTGCTTACAAGGGAAACTTCTGATCCCGTATCGCATAAACTGATGAGCTCGACGCCTCCTACCTTGATCGTTATTTTGGGGCATTGAGAATGCAACTTTATATGTCTACTTACGGGAAAAACGTTCCGTTCACTTCCGCCAACGCCTCTTTCTACTGATTTGTGGGGCTCCTGTGGGTGGCGGATCGCTGTCCCACAGGGCCCTCCGAGTTTCCCACATTACGTTCATTTACCCTTCGGTCGTCTTCAATCCTTCCAGATGCCCTCATCCTTGGGCACCACCGGGAGATATGTCCAATCTCGCCACAACTGAAACATTGAATGTTATTTCTTTCTCTCGCATTCATTCCCCATTCTCTCTCTCGTGGGTTTCCTTCCTTGCAAGCCACATTACGCCGATTGAAGCACCTCCATTCTCTCTCTTTCATAGCTACCCATTCTACCCATTGTTCCAGAGAATCATCTGGCTTCTCTTCCATCCTTTTATTCATTTTCACGCCTAGCGATGGTTCAGTCATGTTCCTGGCCATACATTCTCCTATCAGTCTCTTGTCCACACCTCGCTGATTTTGGAATTCATCACTAACTTCTAGTAATGCGTCTAGGAACTCCCATACAGTCTCTTCACTCTTTTGTTTCCTGACAGACATACGCTCATACAACTCCCACACTGATACACTCCGACCATACACTTTCATCAGTTCTTCAAACACATCACTCACATTCCTCCATTCGCGTCCACAATTAAACAACCTTTCAGCCGCGGCGCCCTCTACATTTTAGCACGAACCTTACTTTGTCATCTTCATCTTCTGTCATCTGCGAAAGTACTCGCTCTACTTTTCTAATCCAACTTTTCACCATCCCCTTTCCATTGAAAGTCTCTATTTTTGGATCGCTACGTACTATCAATGACTTTTTGAGTTGGCGACTCTGACTTGCAACTAAATCTTCTATTATGCTAAGTGTCCTGTCCCATGGATCACGCTCTTCTAAACCACTCGAACACGCGTCTGGCGCGCCTCTCATGAACGCGGCGTTCCTCGCAATCGGGCTAGCACCTCCCATTGTACCCTTTCACTTCTTTGTATATGAAGTACACAAGTAATGCTGCTAATAAGATGATTATTAATCCTAGCAACGCGAAGATGTGTTCCTCGGACTTCATAATTGTCTCCATATCTACTTACAAAAATCAGCACTTAAGAGAACCACGCTCTGCTACCATTTGAAGGGGGATAAGTTCATACTTAAACTCTCTCACTGATGGACGGAGAGACAAGATCTATGTTTATTATATGAACGATTAAATGATCTTTTGTTCTCTGTTGGCTGATCTTTGTAAGGATATGATAAACAAAGTTTTAATTAGCATTTATTTGCTCAAAAAATACACATACACATACGACTGACAACACGAAAATATTTTGGGGGCACAAAGTGACACACAACACGGGGGGCACAAAGTGACACACAACACGGGGGGCACAAAGTGACACACAACACGGGGGCACAAAGTGACACACAACACGGGGGGCACAAAGTGACACACAACACGGGGGGCACAAAGTGACACACAACACGGGGCACAAGTGACACACAACACGGGGGGCACAAAGTACACACAACACGGGGGGCACAAAGTGACACACAACACACACACACACACGGGGGCACAAAGTGACACACAACACGGGGCACAAAGTGACACACAACACGGGGGGTGGGGGCACAAAGTGACACACAACACGGGGGGCACAAAGTGACACACAACACGGGGGGCACAAAGTGACACACACACGGGGGGCACAAAGTGACACACAAGGGGGCACAAAGTGACACACAACACGGGGGCACAAAGTGACACACAACACGGGGGGCACAAAGTGACACACAACACACACACACGGGGGGCACAAAGTGCACACAAGTGGGGGGTGGGGGCACAAAGTGACACACAACACGGGGGCACAAAGTGACACACAACACGGGGGGCACAAAGTGACACACACACGGGGGGCACAAAAGGGGGGCACAAAGTGACACACAACACGGGGGGCACAAAGTGACACACAACACGGGGGCACAAAGTGACACACAACACGGGGGCACAAAGTGACACACAACACACAAAGTGACACACACACGGGGGCACAAAGTGACACACAACACGGGGGCACAAAGTGGGGGGGTGGGTGGGTGCACAACAGGGGCACAAAGTGCACAGTTGTGGGTGGGGCACAACGTCACACACTGAGTCACAACTGCACAAAGCACACTGCACACTGACGTTCACTGTGGACACTCACTGACGTTCACTGCACTGACGTTCACTTACACTGACGTTCACTGGACGTGTTCACTTACACTGACGTGTACACTGACGTTCACACGTAATACTGGTATCGGACGTAGTCACTACACTGTTTGTGCACTATACACGTAGTTCATCCGATTTATCCGTTCCCATGGATGATACAGGACGGGTGAGGGTATTCACGGCATCGACAACGTGCGTGGGGCCGAGAAAACGTCAGTGGATCGTGCGTTACAGGCTCCACGTGCCCACGCCTACTTAGACACGTACTGTGGGCCTGCCCGTACTCCGTCTTCGTTGGATGTGTTCCACTCGCCCACACACGCCCACACACCCCGGGCCTCTCTGCCGGTATTCCTTGGCGATGATGGGCGGCGCCCAAGGTCCCTAAAACACCAAAGAAACACCGTGTACTGTTTGTCGGGCTGGTATACCTCGCCCATATGATTCATTTCTACACATTTGTTATATCATTCAATGGTATTATCTTACCGAGGAATATGAATGTAGGGAATGTGGTATCGTCCTTTACAATTATACCCAAGAGCAGGTTAGATCGTCTTCTCGGTTCGGCAGTCAGGGCAGCAAGACCTTTTCCTTGTCTTACTACCTTCACGGCGACATGCCTACGCTGCCCTCGGGTCACCACTCCCTCATTCAGCATTGTTTACGCTCGGTAATTGTTCTATTTGAGGTAACCATTCGTGTTGTAGGCACTTATTTTCTGTGTGTTTTACGTTATGGTGAAATGTCACCAATGATAAATCTCAACATAAGCATATAAAGATTACAAACAAATATAGACATTCATCCTTTCGCGCGCGCACATTCATGCTAATTTTGGTCATTGGGTAGTTTGCCCAGTCAACTTCACACCTCATTCATACTCTACTGAACCTTTTAACATCTTATTTTCTATTTCCTTTCTTTCGCATTTTCCTCCCCATTATATATATTATATATATATATATATATATATATATATATACCCATATATATATATATATATATATATATATATATGTATATATATATATATAATATATATAATATATATATATATATATATATATATATATATATTATATATATATATATATATATGTGTGTGTTGTGTGTGTGTGTGTGTGTGTGTGTGTGTGTGTATGTGTTGTGTGTGTGTATACATACATATACATATATATGTGTATACATACATTATATATATATATATATATATTCAACAATGACAACAATTAATTATGTAACACTATAATAGCACATTTAAAATACTATTGGTAAAGGATCGATAACGGCCTACTGAAACCGCACTGACAGGTCACAAATAGAAAGCATGATAATAGACAACCAAATACTTTTGCATATATTGTTAAACCTATCGAAGGCCGTCGATAGCGCTAGCCACGATATATCATCAATAAACTAAATCGATACATATTGGTTCAGAAGTTATTCAGAAAAAAAAACAGTCAAGTCATGAGAACATATCAACAAGACAGTTTGTATCTTTCGGTGTTCCACAAGGTTCTATATTAGGCCCAATCCTGTTCACAATACGCGTAAATGATCTGGCGACCTTAGCACAAAATGGCATCCTTTTTCAATATGTCCTTGATGCACGATTTCTCCAGAGGAATTCCATAACAATTGTAGATGAACTGAGAAAAAAAGACTCAAGAGATTCTGGCAAAATCAAGAGAATAGTTCGATATCAATGTCGTCAAAATCAATCCGAATAAAACAACGCATCATTGTGGATAATCGCCAAAACATTGCTAAGATTCCTATGAACATCAAAATCGAAGACTACTACGTACAGACAGCTGTGGGAAAAAAAAATGAGTACACATTGATACATCCTATTTCCTCCATTTGAAAAATAATGTCTACTTATGAACCCCCAAAGAAGCTAAACATCCAAGAGGGCTTCTGGTCGGCATCCGGAGAGGACTTCATGCGCAAGAGACTGAAGTGTTGAACTGAAGTAAAATCACGACGTAGGTTGCTACTGCGCCCAACACCTATAAATAAAAAAAATTAATTAAAAAAATAGATAAAAAACATTCACTACAGGAAGGTATTTGGGGAATGAAAACGATTAGAAATAAGGGTAGTGGGGAGAAGTAGAGAGAGAGTAAATAGAGAGGAGAAGATACAAAAATGTAGAAAAAAAAATAAAAAATGTTCCTTAACAACAAAGAATCATGGCGTGTTTTATTCACCACATTTCCTCAACCTTTTCTTCTCTGTGTTTAGGACAGAAGCCAAGACGTTTGAATGATCACAATGCAAAACATAAACATTCATTATAATATAGAACCTATCAAATATTAAACCTCCAATATCTGGGCAAAACATGACTTTTTATTCCATCACTAAACATATCTGTGCTTGGGGCGCAAGCCAAGACTGGTCTGACCTGACCGTGACGATATCCCTACATATTGCTTTCCCAACCCATGAAGCTGTTAACATTTGAATAAATACAATTATAAATAATTCTTATAATTGACTTTATTTGTTATGACTAGATTTTGCTATATTGATATGCCTTTAAAAATATAAAAAAATCGATAAACAAACATTTTCATTGGCATCCATACATCTTTAGAACGAGAACCAATGTATCTCTTAAATGTCGGATAAATAACGATCTTGACATATATATACACACATATATGTATACATATAATACATGTATATATGTATATATATATCATATACACATATATACATATACATATTTATACATACATATATATATATATATATATATATATATATATATATAGTAAATAGAAAAGCAAGATACTTACAGATAGATGTTAGCCTTGCTGATACAGAAGAGACAACAGACATCGAAGTTGACAGGTTGCTCAGCCAGCCTATACACAGTCTCCTACAGTGAAAACAATAGCGGTTGTACTTCAATACAAACGAACTAAAGACAAATAGATATATCCGTGTATGTTTAAATGCACAGTTCAGTTAAGAGATCTTACCAATAGGCAGTACTCGTTCCAAGAACGTGAGGGCCCTAATTCACATCGAAATTCTTGATGTGTCCGAGTTAGAATAGTGAGCGGAACAGCGGCCTGAAAAAAAAATATATAAACATATATATACAATACATATACTATACTTTCATTCATACACACACACACATATATATGTGTGTAAAAATATATGTACATATATATACACAATGTGTGTATATAAATATAAATATGTATACATATAAACATACATGAATGCAGACAGGTATGATGAGTGATGTACTAAATTCCTGTTTCTTGCCCGGATATTGGAGGTTATGATAATGAAAGAGAGAGAAAGAAACAGGCAAATTAATATACATATTTCTTCATTAAAGGAAGAATACAGACCTCGTCCCGTATTGCATCGCCAACGTGTCCAGTGACTGTCATGGCTGTGACTATTAGCACGACAATAAGCCCATTCATTATTCCCGGGATTACGTCTACAGCTTGAGTGATTCCGAAGAAAGCGCAGTCGATGATTATGATGGTGTTGTAGAAATGGGCAAAGAGCACAGGCACCTTCAGCACGTCCACCATATCCTCGTGGAGCTTACGAAGGCACACTTGAAGTCTGTATACGTTGAAGAGGGCCTTGGAGTCACGTTGAGGGTCAACAAGAAACCTTGCAAGTGCCTCGTTGCAGGCACCGAAGCTGCTGCGAATCATGGAACCCAAGACGACGTAGATGAAGCGAGACGAGGTGATGAGCACATTCACCCACAGGAAGCAGACCGCGAACGCAACGGCCACCGCGTGGGAGAAGACGCTAGAGACCATTGAGTAGTAGAATTTCAAGAAGTAAATCGTATTATACAGCGACGACCCGACCAGCAGTGCTTTCAGAAATCTTCCACACGCTGCACCGTCCGCGGAGGTCAAGGTGGAAGGGGTCGAGGCAGACGGTCAGAGCGGTCCGCTTCCACCAGTAGGAGAAGAGAACGCAGAGGGAACACATCACGTTGCTCGATAGAGTGACCATCTCTTGGACAGTGGTAATGGAACCAAACTTTTTATAATATTCAATCTTCTGGTAACTCCCTGAGGAAGAAAGGCTGGTGTTAAACATGAGTGCACTGTGATTTTAAACTTGTAGCCTATTTTGAGTACATAAATTACATTTTTATCCATCTCTCTAACAATCTATCTCTATCTATATATGTATGTATGCATATAAAATTACTTTCATATCTAGATCGGAGAATGACTTACAGCTGCAAATAACAACATTCCCCACGACCATAGTCAGCGCCAGCGCCATGGCCAAGCCCGTGCGGAGGACCCCCCAGGCGGACCACTGCCGGACGCGCCTCCCCCCGGCAGGATCCCCGTGGCCACAGAGAACCACAGGAGCAGGCGAAGGAATCTCTCGCGCTTCATCTGATCCCAATGGAGGTCCTCGGAGCCTAGCCAGCAAATCGCGGACTCCTCCCGCACGCCCTTGCTAAGTGCCGGCTGAGGATCGATCGCTGTTCCTTCCTTCGGCTTCCTTCCTTCCTTCCACGGCGAGGATAGACCTCTGGGATAGATAAAGCGCCCGTCCATCTGAGGATACGCCGGGGTGCTTAGAGAAGTTGAAAGAACATAGTGGTTTAAGTTCGGAAAAAGTGAAATGTTATAATTACTTATTATACTTGGTATTTTGGCTCCGCCAAAGAGGTTATGTTTCTGGTGGCATTGCCTTGTTTGTTTTTTGGTTAGTTGGTTATCAGGATAACTCAAAAAGTTATGAATAGATTTTTATGAAATTTTCCTGTGGTGTGTCGTTGCCCAACTTCGATGCCATAAAATTTTGGGTAAATTTAAAAAAAAAAAAGTCACACAAGATTCGTTCGATTTCTATTGTTTTGGTTTGGTTGATTCTGGTGTTCGTTTTCATCGGAAATGGCTAGATTGTCTTTTCCATAGCAGAGTTGCGCCACTCTTGATATCATGTATGTGCACAATGGAATTCTCGTTCTCTGCTGTAAATCACGGTACCGATTTTGTCACAGTATTGTTTAATATATAAACCCTTTTATTTAGACCATAGCCTGATCCTGTTTCGAAATCGGCCGAAGTTTTTTGTTATAGTAAAATAATAATAATAATTAATAAATAAATTAATTAAATTTGAAAAAAAATAAATTACCAAAGCCAGATATTTGCTTTAAATCAAAAAAAATTTGCGTCTCACTCTGACTCGCTCTCTCTTCTCGCATAGTCATCTCTCTTCTAGTGCTCGTTCAGGGACATTTGTGTTTTTCTTCTTCACAAAT
>NW_020868367.1:150352-152852 GCF_003789085.1 Penaeus vannamei
ACAAAACTAAAACTAAAAGTATAAAATAGAAATCACAAGAAAAAGAAATGCAATAACTAAAAAGAACGAATAAACACTGTACGTAAAAATGCTTCCCCTACAACTTAAAATGAAAACTAAGTAAAAACGAGACCTTAAAACTTTACTGAATGTTATAAAAACTAAAATGAATAAAAGCTGATGATGGAAAGGGTCATTAAAATGTCTCGTTGTTAAATCATAAATAAAAATATTAAGAGAAAACACACAATAAAAAGGGGAAACTAAAATAAAACAATAAAAGTCAATAAAAACGAGAAAAACAACCCAAAACCGAGGTGAGACACATAACAGAATCCTCCAACACGGCAGTCAGAGCGGGAGAGCGGAGAGGATGAGATGCAGCATCCAAGACCACCTTTAAATATGTACATTTATGTATATAAATGTATATATATATACACACACACAACACACACACACACACACACACATATATAAATATATATTATATATAACTATATATATATATATATATATATATATATATATATATATATATATATATATATATATATATATATATATATATATATATGTATGTATGTATGTCAAGTAAGGTACCAACTGTAGCCCAGTCACTGCTTCATTGTCCATATAATTCTAAGAGAGTCGAGGCTATTATGGATTAAGCTGCCCCTCCTTTTGATATGATCATGAAAAACGAACAGGCCCTAGCTATCCATCCTAACCCATAGTTGAAGAAGAGCAGCTCATATCTCAGTTTGCAAACCCTTCCTCCTCCGGCAATATCCCAGAAGATGCTACTGACCCTTTAAATATCTCCCATTACTGAACATTGCCATAGTTGATAAGGCTGAAGAAGAAAATGATACTGGTACCCCTATTACCCTCCTAGAATTAATGCAGGCTATAGTCACTTACCGAACAATTGTCCCTGGGCAGGATGGCATTACATATGAAATGATAACTAGACTTGTTCACTGCTTTGCTAAAACTCTTCCATCTCATGAACATCTCCCTATACACAGGGAAGATACGTATTACATGGAAACATGCTACCATAGAACCAATGCCGAAAGCTTTTGATCCCATGTCCCCTAGACCCAGTCCTTTTCTAAGCTGCCTAGGGAAGACCATGGAGAGAATAATTGTAGATCGCCTCAAATACAAAAGCCTTCATCTTCATCCACTTTTTTCACATTTTCGAAGAAACTTGTTACCTCCAATAATATTGCCTTACTTCGATGTTCTCTTGACAAGGTGTTTTCATATTAGAACTAGAAAAGCCTGCGAATTGGCCAATCCCTCATCAATCTTGCCATTCATGCAGAAAAAGGGATTAAGGGGAAACTATTTGCCTGGATACATGATTATCTTACTGACCATAGAGTGTATGTATGCTTCCAGATCCACTTATCAAGGATTCCACTGGGCGGAATTCTTAGCCCAACTTTATCGAACTTGTGGAGCAATTGGCAATTTTACCCTTCAAAAGGAACACAAAACTTTTAACATGCGGGCGACCTTCATTAGTGGCAATGGGCCCTCTCCACTTTACATGCCCAACATGCCCTTGACCTTATAACAAAAAGGAGCAATAACCTTGATTTGAAAATCAACCCTTTTAAGACTGATGCCTCTCACAAAATGAATCATATGACCGGGTATCCATTCATTTCCAGAAACTCCCTTAGGCTGACACCGCCTAATGCTTGGGGGTTGGGGCCACATCTATAACTGACCCATATTCAAGTCACCAACTAAGATACATAAAACAAGACTTTCCTAATTACAAGCCCTCAGATAAGTGACTATAACAATTGAAGCCGGCTCTCAAATCCTTCGCACCTCCTTTATACATGCAATCCACATTATTGACCTTTCTGTTTTTTTTCTCTTTTGAAGCTTTCAAAACCTGAGATGTCCCGACTTGACGTGATCCAGAATGAGGCTATGAGAATTATTGTGCAAGGATTGACAGTCTAAGAGCTGAATCTAAACTGTGTTCCCTACAACTTGTAGTAAACCGAATTACTGCATCGTACATAGGCTAAGTGCCTTCTAGTAGGATTTATGTCTTCAAATCAGATTACTTCCCCTTCAAAACCTATCAGATTTTCCAATTGAAGTATAGCTTACTGCAGTCATTTAAGCCATAAAGGCCAGGGGTATAAAGGAGAGGATCTGGTTAGTCTTCCCTATCTCCAACCTGCACAATGGGTCAATCCTCCCTTTCAGACTGTTGTAACACCTCTACCATTCTAAAAGCCCCTCTGTGAACAACACACTTTAGATAGAATTGCTGCACCTATCAATAACAACTGTGATCCAAATACCCTAATGGCTAATGATGGCTTTGTCGACTCAGGCAGTGGACTTTCCGGTTTCTGTTATATACTCTCCTCAGTATAAGTTGTATGATGAAGGCTCTCTGATAACTGCTTCACGGAGCAAGGAAACGTAGTTGACATTGAGAGTCAAAACACAGTACAGTACC
>NW_020868367.1:180352-192852 GCF_003789085.1 Penaeus vannamei
GTGAGTTTGATTAGAAATCTAACTCGTAACAGAAGTCGGAGATGTGAAGAGCCTAAGAGGATCGAAGGAAATTCTGTGAACTTATTGGTGAAGTACCTGATTTTTTTAAAAAATAAGAAAACCCTAAGCTGATTATGTTCAATATTTTTGGAGCGAAACCTGCGTAGCCGAATTAAGTTAATAACAATGATGATGGTGATAATAGTGATGATGATGGTGATGATGATGATACATATGATAATATGTGATGATGATAAGGTGATGATGATAACGAACATGATGTGATGGTGATAAGTGTGATGATGATGGTGATGATTAGAGTGACTTAGATGATGGTGATGATGACACATATGGTGATGATAATGCTGATGATGATGATTGTGATGATAACACATGGTGATGATTGTAGTGACCTACGAATGATTTACCCCCCTCCCCCCCGTCCCTCCCGTACAGAAAGGGGTATGACGCCTTACCGGACGAACCAGAACCATCAAGAACACTACGTTTTATGTTTACTTTGGTGTAATTTATCTTAGTTATTTAAATTCTTAGAGTTCGCTTTGGACTTAAAGCCCGTTTTCTTTTTAATATATCTAAGGAAGATTTCTTGCTTTTAATGAAAGTTTCTTATTTTTTAAATTAAATCTCACAAGGGTTACAGTTTATTAAATCTAATTTTACGTATTTTTGCTGATTTTTTAAGTTTTAAATAACAACGTCATCTATTGCCGTCTTTAATCAAAAGCAGCCTCCTTGCTGAGACTCCCCGCCTAGGCTAACTACTCATTGTCCCGGGGTTATAAAAAGGGTAGCAGCAACAGCAACAACAGCAGCAGCAACGCTGGTCTCGCCACCCACGACCAGGTAAGGATTCGCCGAAAGAATTACTGTTCTACATAAACAGATGACACTGCATACAGTGACTTGCCTTCACATAGTCGGTTATCTCCGATACACTACGGCATTCGAGTAAGTGAGTATTCTCTTTCATCGAATCATTTAGTATTTCTTTGAAAATTGCATTTGATTATCCTCTAGTTTATACATTTTCCTATATCACGTTCTGTTTATATAGGTGTTGTATGATAGAGGAAGTTATTGAGATAAAAGATGTAATAAAACTGACTATACTTAGTGAGACATACTATGACAACGCCTTTAGGGGATCGTTTACTTTTTGTTTTCGATTTTTCGATTTTTCTTGCCGATTTTGAAGAAACTCGCACCCATTTTATTTTTTTTTTAATTCTTTATATTTTTTATTATTATTTTTTTATTATTATTATTATTTTTTTTTTTTGGGGGGGGGGATATTTTGCTGAGCTGACTGGCATGTCCAAAAATTGTATCACTTTTAGAGGAAGCACAGGAAAGAAATCGAAAAATTCACTTCCTATATTCCCTAGACACACTATTTTTCCACAAAAAGAGCCACAATACGTTTATATTGGACTAAATTTGCATCCTGTGTGCATCTTGAAGAAAATAAATATACTTCCAAAATCATACAGCCATTCTGATTCCATATCTGAATAGAACAATCTTTCTACTATAATATGCGGTAGACAATTTTTAGAAGTCAACCTTATTATTATTATTATCTTTTTTTTTTTGGGGGGGGGTGGGGGTGAATATCTTATGAAGGCAAGTGTTTTAACACCTTGAAAAAAAGATATGTCACTTTTATAAGACGCACATGAAAATACTGGAAATCCTAATTGCATCATGTAATAGATCTACTATTCAGCTACAAAATGAGCCATGATACGTTAAAATCGGACGGAAAATGTGTGTGCCATGCGTAAAGATGTGAAGGACCCAAACATCGCGATCTTTTTCCTCTTTTATTTTTCTTTACATTTTACATATGAAGTCATGTACAGAATACTTGTATATGATATAAGTATCTATTATTGATGCTCTAATGGTGTTTCACAACCTATAATACTGGTTAAAAAAAAACGATCATTCTCCAGTTGGACGGGTATCATACGCGTGAAGTGAATCGGAAATCAAATCTATTTTAATTAAACCCCAAAGCATTCAGACCCGTGAAGTACCAGTGGCCTCCTAACGACCCCCTTAGGCTTGGGAACTACCTGTAAACCACTCGAGTGAGCCGCGGAGAAAACGGCGGCGAGGTGAGTCAGCCCAGAGTCAGTGAGGCTCCGGCGCTGACCGACAATAAAGGTTCTGCTCAGCCTTTTGTGTCTGGTTTTCCACCCCGAGATTCTCCATCCAGGTTTTAACGTTTACTACAGCCATGATGTACCATACGATAAGTATAGCAAAATAATAGAAACATTTGTGGTTTATGAGATTGTTGTAAATAATTACCAGATAGACAAAAATACGTATTTATATACACACAAGTACCTAATCCACAATAATGTCTTTTTTTATATATCTTAACCCTTTCAACTGTGGCCTGCACGGAAATACAGGCATGGTTCTTGTACAAAATTATAGTCTTTTTTTGTTTATTTCTCTCATCGTGACCCTCCTCGCTTCCCACTACCATAAGCGAGCTGTGGTTCTTTCACAAGCAAATATTCACTACATAATTTTAGTAACCGTCTTTTTATTCATTCTTTTAATATTGTTATTATGATATTACATTTTGTTTGATTCAGTGTGATTCCTCGGCCGACTGGATCGCTACATGTGTATAATGGTGGCAGCGGTGGAATGCTGTTGCATTTCCAGCTGCTGTGGGGAGTGATTTCCATGATGCTGTGGGGAGTGAGTTGTGCGCTGTGGGGAGTGATTTCCAGCGTCGTGATGCTCTGAGGGTGAATGCTGTTGGGAGTGATTTCCGCTGTGAGTGATTTCCAGTGTGAGTGCAATGCTGTGGGGAGTGATTTCCAGCTGATGCCAGTGATTTCCATGCTGTGGGGAGTGATTTTGTGATGCGTGATTTTGGGATGCTGTGTGATTTCCAGCGTTGTGATGCTGGGAGTGATTCCATGCTGTGTGGGAGTGACTTCCTGCTGTGCTGAGGAGTGATTTCCGGTGTTTGATGCTGTTGGAGTGATTTCAGTGTTGATTGTGGGAGTGGTTGATGAGTGATTTCCAGTGTTGTGATGCTGTGGGGAGTGATTTCCAGCGATGTGATGCTGTGAGGAGTGATTTCCAGTGTTGTGATGCTGTGGGGAGTGATTTCCAGCGTTGTGATGCTGTGGGGAGTGATTTCTAGTGTTGTAATGCTGTGGGGAGTGACTTCCAGTGTTGTGATGCTGTGAGGAGTGATTTCCAGTGTTTTGATGCAGATTTCCTGTGATGCTGTGGAGTGATTTCCAGTGTTTGATGCTGGGGAGTGATTTCCAGTGATGCTGTGTGATTTTGTGATGCTGTGGGGAGTGATTTCCTGATGCTGTGGGGAGTGATTTCCAGCGTTGTGATGCTGTGGGGAGTGATTTCCTGTGGGGATGACTTCCAGTGTTGTGATGCTTGTGAGTGATTTGTTTGTGATGCTGTGGGAGTGAGCCGTTCCAGCTGATGCTGTGGGGAGTGATCTTCAGCGTTGTGATGCTGTGGGGAGTGATCTCCAGCGATGTGATGCTGTGGGTAGTGATTTCCAGCGTTTTGATGCTGTGGGGAGAGCTTACAGACTAGGATCAGGCCAAGATGTGTTTAAGGTGACCCTCCCCCACGATGCTTGCCTGCCGATGCTATCCGTAGCTGGGTCCATGCGAGCCCAGGTAGAGCTAGGGCAGGGTGCCCTGGGCTGACATCTGTTCGGGGGACCTTCCCCTTTGATGCTGTCCTTGACTGGGTCCATGCGAGCCCAGGTAGAGCTAGGGCAGGGTGCCCTGGCTGACATCTGTTCGGGGGACCTTCCCCTTTGATGCTGTCCTTGACTGGGTCCATGCGAGCCCAGGTAGAGCTAGGGCAGGGTGCCCTGGGCTGACATCTGTTCGGGGGACCTTCCCTTTGATGCTGTCCTTGACTGGTCCATGCGAGCCCAGGTAGAGCTAGGGCAGGGTGCCCTGGGCTGACATCTGTTCGGGGGACCTTCCCCTTTGATGCTGTCCTTGACTGGGTCCATGCGAGCCCAGGTAGAGCTAGGGCAGGGTGCCCTGGGCTGACATCTGTTCGGGGGACCTTTCCCATCGATGCTGTCCGTAGCTGTGTCCATGCGAGCCCAGGTAGAGCTAGGGCAGGGTGCCCTGGCCTGACATCTGTTCGGGGTGACCTTCCCCTTTGATGCTGTCCTTGACTGGGTCCATGCGAGCCCAGGTAGAGCTAGGGCAGGGTGCCCTGGGCTGACATCTGTTCGGGGTGACCTTCCCCTTCGATGCTGTCCATAGCTGGGTCCATGCGAGCCCAGGTAGAGCTAGGGCAGGGTGCGCTGGCCTAATGTCTGTTTAGCGTGAATCACGGGTTTTCGCCGTGACCACGACGTAAATAAGTCGTCAAAACCCCCTCTCAGTATCACTTTCCCGCAGGCTCAAAGAAAATCGAAAAATATATATATTGAAGGGCAGTGCTACCAGTCTTTTATCTCCGCGGGGTGAGGATGCCGCGAATTCGCCCCGAGGATACATAGAAAACGGGGCACAAGGGAAAGAAAGCGCGGCCACTCCTCCCTTTTATTGTTTTATTTTGTTTGTTTTATTTGTATTAAATGTTCTTTTTATGTGTTTTTACCCTTCCACACCTAAATGCAAGGAACTGTAATAGTCATTAAAGAATTGGCAGAAAAAGTGAACAAGCAAGAATCATGTGTTTTATCTTTTAATTCACTATATATTATTTTAGTTTTTCTTGGGGATCCTTTTACGTATTTTATTAATTTTAATTTTCTAATGGTGTTTTTTAAAAACATTAATAACTTGAGAGATTCAGTTCCTCTATTACTTTTTCGCGCCACCGAGCCAAAAAGATACATGAGAGACAAGAATAAGGGGATTGCTCTTTGGGTCACGGAAGGAAACAGACGTTTGTGAGGAACCCCGGAATGGGCCTCCTCGACAGCAAAGTGGTTGCGAGCTTTATCTCTATTTAGGTATCAGGAAACATTCGTGATCATTTAGTAAAGCTCAAGTGATTTTATAAGACCGGTGCCTCTCATGTCAAGTATTTTAATGTGTCCTTGCGTTTACGTGTTTATTATTTTTTTCTTGTTTTATCATTGTTTTAGTGTGTTTTACGTTTGTGTTTTAGTGTTTTACGTTTGTGTTTTAGTGTTTTACGTTTGTGTTTTAGTGTTTTACGTTTGTGTTTTAGTTCAAGTTCATTTTCAGTGTTTTATGTCCGTGTTTGTTCTAGTTTTATCTTGGTTTTTATGTTCATGTTCGTCTGTGTTATGTTCAAGTCCGTTTTAGTTTTGTGTGTTCTTAATGTTCTCATGGTTTTGTTTTAATTCATGAATAATATTTTAAGATTGTTTAGAAAGATCCCTTTCAGTACTGTAATCGATGAGTAAGGCTCAAGGTTTGTAAAAGGAAGGAATGACCAGACTTGTCTCCATACGTATAAGCATCATGGAACCAATCTGCATCTGGGAGATCCTTCCCCCGCACACGTCTCCTCTCAGCTTAGAAGAACATGTCTACCGTACTCTCGCACACTACATGTACACTCCTTTCTCTCACACACACTCACACATACATTCACTATCATTCCGTTCCCTACACTCTTCCTTTACACTGTATCGCCTTACAACAATAACACTAACGTTCCCATACTAAACTAAATGGGTGGTGGCAGTGCACTATTTTCTTGCGAGTGTTTTTCCTTCTTATACGGCCGCTACAATCTGCACTGTATATTATGTTGGTTGCCAGCGGTGTGAAACAACGCATTGTTTAATTAGCATACTACAGTAAGTGCGACCTTCCTTCGAACGAGTAGTCGTCAGCTTGACAACCCTAGGCCCGTGACAGTCGTGAGTTTAAGTCACGCTCGTTGGTTTGCTTTGTTTAGATTTTACTTGTTTGAGTCAGCATGAATAATCGATCGAAACGCAGCAATGACGGAGAAATGGCCGGGACATCTCGAACAAGTTCACCTCGGAGAGATGATAACGCGTTACCGGGATCGACGCGCGAATTGCTGTCGCGCGAGCAACTAGATTTGGCTCTGTATGAAGAACTTAATCAAAAGTTCCAACAGCTTAGTGAGCAAATGGCCAGTTTACAGGCACAGTACGCAGCCTTAACACACAATACTACAAATGACTTATTAATGACAGAAGCACGGCCATAGGTTAAGTACGTCATTCACAAAGAGGCAGTTCCTCATTTCAGGGCTGATACACCAGCATCCCAACCTCTCAAAAGAAATCAAGAGGTAGAATCATGGCTCAGACAGATCGAGAATGTGACACAGCCGCGATCAGACGAATCGTATATAAGAGGAGCTCGTAGTTCATGCCGCGGTACCGCCGACCTCATCATTAATTCTCCTGTTTTTGTGTTTTACGTTTGTGTTTTCGTTCAAGTTCATTTTTAGTGTTTTATGTCCATGTTTGTTCTAGGTTTACCTTGGTGTTTTATGTTCATGTTCGTCTGTTTTATGTTCAAGTCCGTTTTAGTTTCGTGTGTTCTTAATGTTCTCATGGTTTTGTTTTAATAAATGATCCTTCCCCCGCACACATCTCCTCTCGGCTTAGAAGAACACTACCGTACTCTTGCACACTACATGTACACACCTTTCTCTCACACACTCACACATACACTCACTATCTTCCCGTTCCCTACACTCTTCCTTTACACTGTATCACCTTACAACAATAACACTAACGTTCCCATACGTAAACTAAATGGGTGGTGGCAGTGCGCTATTTTTTTGCGAGAATTTTTCCTTCTTATACGGCCGCTACATGTTCAGGGTGACCTTCTCCTTTGATACTGTCCTTGACTGGGTCCATGCGAGCCCAGGTAGAGCTAGGGCAGGTGCCTTGGCCTGGTAACCGTCTCCAGACTTTGGACGAGCCAAACCTTTCAACTCCTCGGCGATGGGAGGGATGTAGTGAATCGGAAATCAAATCTATTTTAATTAAACCCCAAAGCATTCAGACCCGTAAAGTACCAGTGGCCTCCTAACGACCCCCTTAGGCTTGCGAACTACCTGTAAACCACTCGAGTGAGCCGCGGAGAAAACGGCGGCAAGGTGAGTCAGCGCAGAGAGTCAGTGAGGCTCCGGCGCTGACCGACAATAAAGGTTCTGCTCAGCCTTTTGTGTCTGGTTTTCCACCCCGAGATTCTCCATCCAGGTTTTAACGTTTACTACAGCCATGATGTACCATAAGATAAGTATAGTAAAATAATAGAAACATATTTGTGGTTTATGAGATCGTGGTAAATAATTACTAGACAAAAATACGTACATATTTACGCACACAAGTACCTAATCCACAATAATGTGTTTTGTATATCTTAACCCTTTCAACTGCGGCCAGCACTGAAATACGGGCAATATTCCAGTACAGAGTTATATATATATATATATATATATATATATATATATATATATATATATATATATATATATATTATTTTTTTTTTTTTTTTTTTTTTTTTTTTTTCTCTCGTCGGGACCGTCCTTACTTCCCGCTACCGCTACTATCAACGAACAGTGGTTCCTTTACGAGCAGATATTCACTACATTATTATATTGACTGTCTGTTTATACATTTTTATTATTATTATTATATTTTGTTTTTATAGCAAGTGTAGCTTAGCCCAGTGTGATTCCTCGGCCGACTGGATCGCTACACGCGTCCCGTTCTCAGCGCGGCTGGGCGTCGCCGGACCATGACTCACTCGTCATTTCTCCTGAGGATCCGAGCTGTTTAACTCTACGGGACGAGATGGCCAATTTTCACACTCAGACTCCCGTGAAATACGATATACAAGTACAGGGAGGTGTAAAAATATGTATAGAATATCTGTAAGGATATATAGATGATTTTCGTGTATCCCATGACCTTTTGTTTATTTATATTGTTACTTCTGTTTGTGTGTCTGTATGTTTGTTGT
The DNA here is from genome assembly GCF_003789085.1 of Penaeus vannamei. Lineage (NCBI taxonomy): Eukaryota > Metazoa > Arthropoda > Malacostraca > Decapoda > Penaeidae > Penaeus > Penaeus vannamei. The sequence goes on from NW_020868367.1 coordinate 188,341, forward strand.
TTGTTTGTGTTTTCTGATATTTCTAAAAGTTATGAACACATTTTAATGAGAATTTTACCAAAGGTGTGTACTTTGGCGGTGATGTGGACCACGGTTCAGATCCAGGATTTTTTTTTTAACTCTTCTAAGTTATGGACAGATTTGAATAACATTTTTACCCGAGGTGTGTCTTGGCCTAACTAATATTCCATTTTGGTGGTGATCCGGATCATTTGGGGTGGGGGGAGGTTTGCATTTTGCTCATAGTTTAAACTAACTGTGTATGATGAAAACAAGAAGAAAATAAAATATGTTTATTTATTTGTATCATTATTTTTTTTTATTGTTTTTTGGATGCTTGCCAGATTTTTAAAATTATTCCGAAAAATGAAGGCTGATCTCATCTTGCGTGGAATTTAATTAGCCCTCAGAAAATAATCTCATTTTTTTATTATCCCTAATCATTATGTAACAAATGCCGATCATCGAAAAGGGCTGCTACCACCCCCCCCCCAAAAAAAAAAAAAAAAAAAAAACAGCGGTTGGGCCTTTTCAGGGGAGAATCGGAAGCCCTGAAACTCCTTGAAAATGCATTCAACTCGATTTCGGCATGGGCGAAAAACGCCGAAAAATGACTAGATAACCTTAAGCTTATTCTCCTTATATTTCCAGATCATGCCGCGGCACCGTTTCCAGGAGAGCTGGCTTTCCAATGCCTTCTTCAAGACTTGGCTGGTAAGAGTGCCAGACGACACCACCAGGGTATACTGCCAGGTAAAACATACTTCTACACTGTAACTTCCACAGCAAATAGTTTTCTTCCACATGCAAACGCACACATGTACACACACAAACATGCATACAAACACGTACACACATGGACACGTAAACACACAGACACATAAACACACAGGCACGTAAAAAAACGCACACACATGCATGCATATACACACGCATATACGTGTATACATACATTTATAGGTACATACACATGGACATGCACATACACACGCACACGTGTATACATATATATGTAGGTACATGCATATGTCCTAAAACAATATTCTAATTTCAGTCTTTGTTTCTTTCATTAGGTATGCCATAAGCACTTTATGGCCGATATCACCGAGGCAGCATATGTCCCTGGAAGAGAGGCAGCATGCAACCAGGCGCAGGCAAGAGAATGCCACTCCCGAGGAGCACCCTGGCGCAGCTGAAGAGCAAAGGGGATTCCCTAGTGCTGTGCAGCATGCAATACTGCTTTTCATTTTCTTTTTATCGGAGCACAACTTGCCCTTCAGGTAATATATACTCCAAATTAAAGTGTTGGGCAATTCACTGATAGTAAAATGTTTATACAAAATGGGGAAATATAATATTTCAACAGCGTTTACCATAAAATATAAAATTTTGGTACATACTGTATATTCTGTTTAGATGTTTATTTTTCCATCTTTTCAGTCTTTGCGATGACCTGGAACTGAACCGGAAAATGTTCCCTGATTCGACCATCGCAGCCCAGATGACCCTCAAAAGGAATAAATGTTCCCAACTAATAAAAGGTTAAGGAAACAGTCAAAGATTTAATGAATCAGATTGTTGAATTGAACAAATTAAACAAATTGCTGAAACAACCCAGCAAAAGCTGCAATGTAAGGAGGATTATACCAAATCACAATCTGGATCACACCTTCCTATCCAGGCAGCTCCTGTTAGGTCTTCGCCTGGTTTTTGGTCTGCTCCTTGGAGCAGATCATCTTCAGCTGGGCGTCTCCCTGACAGTGAGATGCAGGACTTGGAGGCTACTGTCTTCAAAAATACCCGTGGGAGGCCCCTGGGTAGCGAGGGAGAGGAGGACGGACTTCCCTTCCCCCCCCCCCCAAATCAAAACGGGCAGACAAGGCACTTCCAAACCCCAGAAAATGTAATCGTGTTAATCATTATACAATGAAACTGTCGATGTCTTAGAACTAGAGTATATTACCTTTGAATATTAGCCTCATGCTCCCAATATTGTTCTCCAAGACTCATTTAACCAACCTAATCTCTGAGGACTTAGTTTTGCTGAGGAACTACCATCTGTGTCGGATGGAACGAGAGGGTAGGGTTGGAGGCAGAGTCGCCATGTACATCCACCAGAACTTCCCTTTTACAGAAGGGACTATAGATTCTACTTCGGAGATTGTCACATGCAAAGTAAAAGTCAATAGCACGTATCTGGCTATATCTTCAGATTATATCCAGCTGATAAAGTGGTAATTTATAATGAGCTTTTAGCTCTTCAGGATAGCCTGCCTTGAAATAAAGTAATTGGAGATTTAAATGATCATCATACATTATGGGGTTCCCTGCGGGTAGAGGTGCGCAAGTATTTAAGCTTGTCAATGATTCCGATTTAATCCTTCTGAACGATGGTAGTCCGACGCGAGTGGGCGATATTATTGGTAATTTGAGCTTTATCGATGTATCTCAGGTCTCTTCATCAGTGGCAGCCAAGTGCCTGTGGCACAGAATTGACGACTCGTTGGGAAGCGACCACTTTCCTATTTGTATTAAATATTCATGTGACACAGAGAAAGCCTTCAGCACCTTAATTTAACGTAAAGAGAGCAGACCGGGTCGCCTTCACAAAGAGCGTCAAGCTCGAACTTGTTGGAGAAACCAATGATGATAAAGTAAACCACATTCCATGGTGGACACCAGATTGCCGAAGGGTACTCTGTAAATGTAATGGGGCCTACAGGCTTTTCAAAATTAACATCAATATTGAGAACTTTTGCACCTATAAATTAGCAAGATCTAGGGCTCGTAGAACAATCAGACAAGCCAAAAGAGACTCCTGGCGGAGCTTTGTTTCTACAATCAATAGCAACACCAAAATATCACAGGTTTGGTCCACTTTCAACAAGTTCGATAAGAAAAAAAATTCAAAAAAAAAAAAAAAAAAAAATCCTTGAGGGAACCAATTCACCTAGAGACATTGCTAATGCACTCGCCAGGCAGTTCTCATTCACAAGCAGCTCAGACAGTTACCATCACACATTCCTGACAACCAAGGAAGCGGCTGAGCTGTAACCCATACACGTTGCCACAGGAGATGAATTTGATTACAATAAAGATCTCGCAATGAATGAGCTTGTCCGATCCCTAGAAGCCTGTCCCCAGGCCCCGATGAGATTCGATTTGAGATGATAAAGCATCTCAATCATGATGCCATGATTAAGTTGCTAGAAGTGTACAATGAAATTTAATCAGCTATTGAATTGGCCGGCCATATTCAAGAGGCATTTGCCAAAAAAAAAAAAAAAAAAAAAAAAAATTGATTTTAGTATTTTTAGACATAGGAAAAGCCTACTACATGACATGGCGATATGGCTTAGAAAACTTTATACTTTTGGATTATGTGGAAACGCCTTGTTTTATTCAAAATTTCATTTCTGACAGAACTTTTGCTGTCGAATTGTTTTCTGACAATGTCACTTTATTGGGCATTTTTGTCCAGGAAAATGGGGTCCCACAAGGAAATGTTTTGTCACCAACTTTATTTCTGTGTATGATAAATGACATCTTACCAACTAAGGAAGAATTTAAAATTGTTATCCGAATATTCGACACGTCTTGGACTACTCACAGTACGCTGATGATTGTGCATTATGTCATTCCAGCAGTAATGCAGAATTCTAAGCAAATCGCATCCAATTGGCACTGGATACGATTCATAACTGGGGCCTCCAGAGGGGTTTCAAAGTTTTCCACAAGAAAGAGTATTGGGGTAATTTTTTTTTCAAATGTTGGAGGATGCCGAACATCAGGCAACCACCCAATACCTATTCAAAATTCTGATAGATTTCTCGGTCTACTTTTGATTGTAGACTTAATTCGAAAGACCACATTGGTCAGTCGAAGAATAAATGTCAAAAAACACTTACTTTACTAAAGTGCTTTTCTGGAAAGTCAAACTTGTCTGATGCCGAACCATACACGATTGACCCATAATCTACTTTAGACCTAATCAGGGACGTATCTAGCCAGAGGTTCAGAGAGATTATGATTAAACATTTACCTTTTTTCTTACATACCGACGGCTCCAAGACCGAGCAATGTGTGGGTGAAGGTATACACCGACTGAATGCGAATTGAGTTTCAGACTGCCGAATCATAACATCGATTTTTATTGCTGAACTTTTTGTTATTGATAAAGCTATTGATTTTACACTATCGACGACCCAGGATAGAATAGTCATATTTTTCTGATTCATTAAGTTCACTTAACGGCCAAATTATCATTTCATTGTTCTTACTATCTTTCTTTTAGATAATTGTTAGTTATTATTTTCAGGGATATAACGATTATGGGCGTTTCCTATTTGTCACAAGTATATTGTTGCTAAATCAATGTAATTTTATTGTATATAATTCAAGTAGATGTGGTTTCACTGGGCATTTTTGTGAGCAATCAATAAATGTTTTTGCAATATACGTTATGTCCGAGAGGCGTATTTTATACCATAAATGTCTAAAAGATCGTGACAT
>NW_020868367.1:197852-200352 GCF_003789085.1 Penaeus vannamei
CACACACACACACACACACACACACACACACACACACACACACACACACACACACACACACATATGTATTCACATATATACACATATATATACACACACGGACACAGACACATATTTTTTGTGTAGAAATTGAATATGACCATAACGAACATAAAACATTTGCCTACATTCATTTCGGGAATTTTGATACGAGGGAGTGAAATTCTATCTTCCGGAATTCATTGTTTCACATTTCCATTGCAATTTAGAAATGAAAACCTCTCCCTAAATAGCGAGACAATGGATACTCGTTGGCCAAGCGTCCGAAAGAAGCACTGAATTAACAAAACACTTGCTTGGAGTTGCGTGAAGCGAAGACCGGAGCCGAGTGACCGACCAAATGGGGTTTGCCTCCGACTTCAGTTAAGGTGAGGAGTCGAACCGTTTCGGGATTCACGAGTCGTAGGTGGTAAGCAGATGAATCCGACAACGACGACGAACCTTTAAACTATGAAACTACCACCTTAAAACACAAGGGCATACGGTATGTTGAACGCCATCATATCCGCAAGATTTCTAAAGGTCAAATAAGATCCGTTGATTTCTGATCTTAAACACACGCACGAAACAAACAGTGCGTGAGTATTTCAAATAAAGTTCTCGCCCAACTGGAACCTTTTGCTCTGCTTGCAAGTTACTCAGGAATTACATTGACAAGGAGAGTGAGAACAATGTTCTTATAACAGCGTTGGCTTATTCTTATCTCACAATACTCCATATGCGCTCTAATACTCGATATACACATGTCTGTCTTCTTTATGCACATTTTTTATTACTCTTTTATAAAACTATGGCTGAAGCTGAAAGGAAAACTATTATCATCATTATCATTAATACGAATGGTTTCCACAGTATATGAAAAACTAAATACAAATTTAACATTGTGAAGAATGATGAACTGTATTTTTGAGCTTGCATCATTCATATAACCTTTTGATGTGAGAAATAGATGTTGGTAATTTTAACAGTTTATTCGTTCTTTATGCGTCCCTTTTAAGGTGTCTAAAGGTAGCATTATCTGCCACCACCTACTTAATAAACACGAGAGCGAAATATGGCTCGTGAGAGGATAATGTATAAAAGAAATTATGGAAAGGAGAGTGAGATTGTCTACAGGTGTTGTATGTTGTATGGAATGTATGAATATATCAATCAACTTTAAGGAAGGCATCGATCTCTCAATTCATTCATCAGTGCTTAAGTAAGCATTAAAAAGTCCGCTCATTTTCAGACTTCCGTTAAGCTTCAATCTCTCAACTCATTAATCAAGTGTCACGGACGATCGGCTCTAATCTGAAGGTAAGTACCAGATTTAGGAATAATTAGAGTTCTCGCTCAATAGACAGAAAAACGTTATCAAAAAGGGTATTTTGTTTTTAACCCTTAAACAGGACATTAACATTATTATTCACCAAATACAAATAAGTCGGTAATTATGTATGTATATATATATATATATATATATATATATATATATATATATATATATGTGTGTGTGTGTGTGTGTGTGTGTGTGTGTGTGTGTGTGTGTGTGTGTGTGTGTGTGTGTGTGTGTGTGTGTGTGTGTGTGTGTGTGTGTGTGTGTGTGTGTGTGTGTGTGTGTGTGTGTGTGTGTGTGTGTATATTTTATATATATAAATATATATAATATATATAAATATATATAATATATATATATATATATATATATATATATATATAATATATATATATATATATACATATATATATATATATATATATATATATATATATATATATATATATATATATATATATATATATATTATATACATATATATATGCATATATGTATATAGTATATATATATATATATATATATATATATATATATATATATATATATATATATATATGCACACACATACACACACACACACCACACACACACGCACACACACACCCACACACACACACACACACACACACACACACACACACACACACACACACACACACACACACACACACACACACACACACACATACACACTCATATATATGTATATATATATATATATATATATATATTATATATATATATATATATATATATATATATATATATATATATATATGGCGGAAGGTTATTTGAAGAAACAATATCTATCAAATTAATTTTAGGGATCAAACAGTAATAAAGAATTCCTGGATTCGTCCCATGACCAGAGAGCAGTATTTAGCTAATTAATGTCTCCGTTTCATTAGTGACTCATGATGGATTTATGACTAATGATGAGCCTGCACTGACAATTCAGTAAAAAAAGAATTTTGGCGAGCAGCAGGTAAATGAGTAAATAATTTATGTCGACAATTACAGCAGGTTAAAGCCAATATATAAATCTTCAGTTGTATGTACATCTGTAATTCGACTGATGTGATATGATCTGAACTTTAATTTTTTCGTTCTGTTATGCTGTTGCAAATTAATGAAGATATT
>NW_020868367.1:215352-222711 GCF_003789085.1 Penaeus vannamei
AGTGACACACAACACGGGGGCACAAAGTGACACACAACACGGGGGGCACAAAGTGACACACAACACGGGGGGCACAAAGTGACACACAACACGGGGGCACAAAGTGACACACAACACGGGGGGCACAAAGTGACACACAACACGGGGGGCACAAAGTGACACACACACAACACCACTTGTTGACACTCACACACTTGACACTGCCACGAGCGGCACACTGACGTTCACTCACTGACGTTCACTGCCACGAGCGGCACACTGACGTTCACTCACTGACGTTCACTCACTGACGTTCACTCACTGACGTTCACACGTACACTCGTTCACACATGGTAATACTGGTATCGGACGTAGTCACTACACTGTTTGTGCACTATACACGTAGTTCATCCGATTATCCGTTCCCATGGATGATACAGGACGGGTGAGGGTATTCACGGCATCGACAACGTGCGTGGGGCCGAGAAAACGTCAGTGGATCGTGCGTTACAGGCTCCACGTGCCTACTTAGACACGTACTGTGGGCCTGCCCGTACTCCGTCTTCGTTGGATGTGTTCCACGCCCACACACGCCCACACACCCCGGGCCTCTCTGCCGGTATTCCTTGGCGATGATGGGCGGCGCCCAAGGTCCCTAAAACACCAAAGAAACACCGTGTACTGTTTGTCGGGCTGGTATACCTCGCCCATATGATTCATTTCTACACATTTGTTATATCATTCAATGGTATTATCTTACCGAGGAATATGAATGTAGGGAATGTGGTATCGTCCTTTACAATTATACCCAAGAGCAGGTTAGATCGTCTTCTCGGTTCGGCAGTCAGGGCAGCAAGACCTTTTCCTTGTCTTACTACCTTCACGGCGACATGCCTACGCTGCCCTCGGGTCACCACTCCCTCATTCAGCATTGTTTACGCTCGGTAATTGTTCTATTTGAGGTAACCATTCGTGTTGTAGGCACTTATTTTCTGTGTTTTACGTTATGGTGAAATGTCACCAATGATAAATCTCAACATAAGCATAAAGATTACAAACAAATATAGACATTCATCCTTTCGCGCGCACATTCATGCTAATTTTGGTCATTGGGTAGTTTGCCCAGTCAACATTCACACCTCATTCATACTCTACTGAACCTTTTAACATCTTATTTTCTATTTCCTTTCTTTCGCATTTTCCTCCCATTACAATTCTCCCATCCAACTTTCGCAGCTCAGCTCCACTCTGAGCTCCACATTTTCCGCAGGAACACATCTATCTACGCAAATGAATATAATATACGAGCCTACCATATAATATAACGAGCCTACCACTTCCGTATAATTCGTACGGCGTCAGCAACGAGCCTACCACTTCCGTATAATTCGTACGGCGTCAGCTGTACATTATCTATTCACAAAATGTTACTCTCGTATACCGTTTCATTTACAACATCATCTAGCCTTTCTGTACTTACGAACTAAGGGACTAATTTTACTCTTATTTTGGCACACATCGACCTTATTTACACGAGGGGACCGATGGCATAACGGAAATTCCAACCTTAGTTAAATGCGGGGATTGGCCCGTTATGCTCATATGCACCTGAATATTATAGTTACCCCATCTAACCGCACACGGGGACACGTCACATCCTTAATCGTAAATTATAGCTATGTCGTCCTTGTAAAAGTTTCCTTGCATACGATCAGTACATTTCTTCACATCTTTATTTCACATTCAATTATCCTTAAGTGTACCGTACTACTCGTCAAACAAGCACACGCAAACACACGCAAACGCACACAAACACCATTTCACTCGTCTTACACTAAAGATGGAAGGAGTAGATATAGTCAGAGGGAGAAGGAAGAATTAGCTCAAGTAAGGCAGAGGACGCCAACCCTCATTCAGGGAACCCTGCTTTCACCCGTTTCCCTACATACTACGGTGCTGGGGATAAGTTAGTTTTTATTCGTGGTAATTACTCTATTCCTCAACTTCCTCGGAGAGGGCTGTGTTACGTCAATTTCCCTTCTGTACTTCGTTTTCGTCCCGAGGGGCCTTAAATCTGGAGCACTTCTTAGGTTCAGCCTATTTTCGACCCTTTCTATGTTTCCCCCATCGCTTGGCCTGATTTTATATATTCCTGTTTTGTCATCAAGTACTTCTATGATTTCCCATCGGTCGTCGTACCATTGATTCTGCATTTTGCAACGTCCCAGTTTTAGGTTATTTCGAAGCAGAACTTCCTGTCCCACGTCCCATCTACTTATTTTAGCTTGTTTGTCGCGACTCCTCCGAGTTTGTGCTTTTCTTTTCTTTTCTAATATCTTTGCTATATTCCACAAAGTCTCGTGTTTGTCTTTAAGATCGCGTAGCCACTCATCTGTCGTGGTTTCCGTACTATCTAAACTTTTCCCGTCTCTCGGTAATTTCGGCTCTCTACCGAATAGTAATTGAAATGGGGAGTATCCTGTCGTGGCATGTGGGGTCGCATTGTATATAGCTACAAGACCGGATAGATAGTTGGGCCACCTCTTTTTAGCAGGTTCGTCAAGCGTGACTAATAGATCGTGTAATGTTCGGTTAAATCTTTCGCACGCACCGTTCCCTTGGGGGTGGTATGCACTCGTCCGTATCTTCTTAATCCCGTATAGCGAGCATAGATTTCGAATCACTGAGCTGGTAAAATTCCTTCCTTGGTCAGATAGTATCCTATCAGGGGGCCCAAACTTATCGAAGATCTGTTCTTTTAGCAATTTCGCAACCGTGGTAGCCTTTTGATCGCGCGCGGGAATGCAAAGCTGTAGCGTGTAAATGTATCTGTTACTATAATTACGTTTTCGATGCCCATCCTTTTATCTAAAAGTGTGAAATCCATCGCCAACAGTTCCCACGGTCTATTTGCTTCGATCTTACCCATAAGGGGGCGTGGTTTCGGGTATTCCTCTTTTGCTATGCTACACGTGTTGCAATTCGCATACTCCGCGACTGTCGCCGCCATACCGGGCCAGAACCCTCTCTTCTTTACGAGGTCGAGGGTGCGATTACGTCCCTGATGACCGAACTCGTCATGACAGGCTTTTATCAAGGTAAATTGCAAATTTGATGTCAATACGGGTCTAATTAGATATGAATTAATTCCTATCTCCACCCTATGAAACACTATACCCCTTTCATTTATCAAATTACTTCTTGTTCGGTATAGTTTCCGGAAGTCCTCATCTTTTAAGTGTTCTATCGTTTCATTTTGACTCATCTCTCCGTTCAGCAATTTAATAATGGCATGAAAACAGGGCATTTTACTTTGTTCGTCTTTCAGTTTTTCTTCAGACCATAACCCTTCTAGATTCTCGTCTGTGTCCAGTGTCATCACCCCATAATCTTCATCACTGTCACTAGTTTCGGTCTCTTGGGGTAATCTTGACAGTTCGTCTGCTATTGTGTTGTCTCTACCGGTTTTGTATTCAATCGTGAAGTTGAACTGCTGTAAATCACTGCACCATCTACTCTCTACTGCTCCCAATCTCGCCGTCTCTAAGTGACTCAGAGGTGAATTATCCGTGTAAACCGTGAAGTGTTTTCCAGCTAGATACTGATGAAATTTATCTACGACTGCCCATTTAAGTGCTAGCAATTCAAGCTTACGCGAACTGTAATTGGCCATGTTCTTTTCCGAGCGACGTAGTCCTCTACTTGCATAACAGACCGGGTGCAACTTACCGTCCTGGTCTTTCTGAGATAAAACGGCCCCTAAACCCTGAAAGCTAGCATCTGTTTCTAAAATGAATTCTCGTTCGAAGTCTGGGCAGCTAAGGACTGGTACGCTTGTGAGAAGCGATTTTAACTTCATGAACGATTTTTACATTCGGTTGACCACTCACTTGCTATCATTCGGCGAGAATCGCCCGACATTAATTGGTGTAGTGGTGCAGCGGTTTGCGCAAAGTGCTTACAAAACTTACGATAGAATGAGCAGAAACCTATGAATGCGCGCACGTCTTTCACAGTTGTGGGCGTAGGCCATTCAATTACCGCTTTTATTTTATCCGGGTCAGTACTGATCCCTTCTTCTGACACCTGAAATCCTAAGTATTTCACCGTCGTCGCGCAAACGGTACATTTCTTTCCCTTGAATTTTAAGCCATACTCTCGCATACGATTGAATAAATTTCGAAGTCTCTCAAGGTGTTCCCTCGATGGTCCGACTGAAAACTAATACGTCATCTAAGTATACTATTAAGGTCGAGAATATCTTGTCCCCTAAGATTCGTTCCATGTATCTCTGAAACGTACCCTGACTATTTGAGAGACCCATTGGCATGCGGTTGAACTCGAAGTGCCCAAAAGGTGTGCTGAAGGCGGTCTTATGCCGATCACGCGGATGTACTTCAATCTGGTGATAACCTGCCGCGAGATCGAAGGTCGAGAAGTATTTAGCTCCGGACAGCGCTTCGACGGACTCATCTATGCGAGGGATCGGGAAAGCATCGTGGACGGTGACTTTATTAAGGTTGCGGTAATCGACGCACAAACGTAAACTATTGTCTTTCTTCCGTACCATTACGATTGCCGCGGCATATGGACTGGAGCTTGGGGAGACTATCCCCTGACGTGATAACTCATCTATATGGTTCTTTACTTCGTTTGCATGATTTGGTGGAATACGTCTGTAAGGGACTTTGATTGGCACGTCAGTAGTCAGGGTATAACGTGTTGTACGCCTGTGGCTCTCCCAATCGGCGCTTGCTCGGTTGCAAATACGTCCTTATATTCGTGTAAAAGTTTCGCGACTCTTTCACTTTGGAATTCGTCTAAATTTTCTTCGTGCACTTTCACTAACTCAGGCCCTTCTTTCTCAATAACCCTGACTTTTTGTTCTCCACGAGGCTCTTTGATTTCTAACCCATCTGAGACTCTTCCGATCTTCCATTTCCGACGTAATTTACAATCTTTATTTGATAGATTTCCTACCAAAGGCATACCCGTTTCCGTGCTTAATTGACATGACGTGGGAAGTACGACCACGCCTTCGGGGACCCATCCCTCATCGAGACCCGTGAGAGGTTCGATCACAACCTCTCGAACTTTCGTCTGCCGGAGAGACGGTACCCAAACTGGTATCAGTCTTGTACTATGGGGGGGTATAATCGGTAATTGAGACTGTTTAGTGAGTGCGTACCCCCAGTCTTCTTGCTTTCTAAATTTATGAGCGTCTCCTACTTTTCCCATACATTCAACGAGGGATTCATTTTTCTCCGCGTTACTCATACGATGCATTTCTGTCCATACCTCTGTTAATTCAGATAATATGTTCATCCCCAGGATACAGTCGTATGGACCCTTGACTTCATCGCACACTAGTAGTCCCGCGTTCTTGACTATGGTTCCCGAGATCTCTACATCGACTGTAATATACCCTTACTTCTCGTTAGTCGTCCCCGAATGACCGTAATTTCATTGTCGTTGGACGTAACTCTACATTATTAATCTTACGTAAGTCTTCGTATATTCCGGTGCTTACAAGGGAAACTTCTGATCCCGTATCGCATAAACTGATGAGCTCGACGCCTCCTACCTTGATCGTTATTTTGGGGCATTGAGAATGCAACTTTATATGTCTACTTACGGGAAAAACGTTCCGTTCACTTCCGCCAACGCCTCTTTCTACTGATTTGTGGGGCTCCTGTGGGTGGCGGATCGCTGTCCCACAGGGCCCTCCGAGTTTCCCACATTACGTTCATTTACCCTTCGGTCGTCTTCAATCCTTCCAGATGCCTCATCCTTGGGCACCACCGGGAGATATGTCCAATCTCGCCACAACTGAAACATTGAATGTTATTTCTTTCTCTCGCATTCATTCCCCATTCTCTCTCTCGTGGGTTTCCTTCCTTGCAAGCCACATTACGCCGATTGAAGCACCTCCATTCTCTCTTTCATAGCTACCCATTCTACCCATTGTTCCAGAGAATCATCTGGCTTCTCTTCCATCCTTTTATTCATTTTCACGCCTAGCGATGGTTCAGTCATGTTCCTGGCCATACATTCTCCTATCAGTCTCTTGTCCACACCTCGCTGATTTTGGAATTCATCACTAACTTCTAGTAATGCGTCTAGGAACTCCCATACAGTCTCTTCACTCTTTTGTTTCCTGACAGACATACGCTCATACAACTCCCACACTGATACACTCCGACCATACACTTTCATCAGTTCTTCAAAACATCACTCACATTCCATTCGCGTCCACAATTAAACAACCTTTCAGCCGCGGCGCCCCTCTACATGGTTTAGCACGAACCTTACTTTTGTCATCTTCATCTTCTGTCATCTGCGAAAGTACTCGCTCTACTTTTCTAATCCAACTTTTCACCATCCCCTTTCCATTGAAAGTCTCTATTTTTGGATCGCTACGTACTATCAATGACTTTTTGAGTTGGCGACTCTGACTTGCAACTAAATCTTCTATTATGCTAAGTGTCCTGTCCCATGGATCACGCTCTTCTAAACCACTCGAACACGCGTCTGGCGCGCCTCTCATGAACGCGGCGTTCCTCGCAATCGGGCTAGCACACCTCCCATTGTACCCTTTCACTTCTTTGTATATGAAGTACACAAGTAATGCTGCTAATAAGATGATTATTAATCCTAGCAACGCGAAGATGTGTTCCTCGGACTTCATAATTGTCTCCATATCTACTTACAAAAATCAGCACTTAAGAGAACCACGCTCTGCTACCATTTGAAGGGGATAAGTTCATACTTAAACTCTCTCACTGATGGACGGAGAGACAAGATCTATGTTTATTATATGAACGATTAAATGATCTTTTTCTCTGTTGGCTGATCTTTGTAAGGATATGATAAACAAAGTTTTAAAGTTATTTCAAAAATACACATACACATACGACTGACAACACAAAAATGACACACAACACGGGGGGCACAAAGTGACACACAACACGGGGGGCACAAAGTGACACACAACACGGGGGGCACAAAAGTGACACACAACACGGGGGGGTGACACACAACACGGGGGGCACAAAGTGACACACAACACGGGGCACAAACACACAACACGGGGGGCACAAAGTGACACACAACACGGGGGCACAAAGTGACACACAACACGGGGGGCACAAAGTGACACACAACACGGGGGGACACAACAGGGGCACAGTGACACACAACACGGGGGGCACAAAGTGACACACAACAGGGGGCACAAAGTGACACACAACACGGGGGGCACAAAGTGACACACAACACACACACAACACGGGGGCACAAAGTGACACACAACACGGGGGGGGCACAAAGTGACACACAACACGGGGGCACAAAGTGACACACAACACGGGGGAAAGTGAC
>NW_020868367.1:222811-230311 GCF_003789085.1 Penaeus vannamei
GGGGAGTGAGTGGGAGTTCATAGTACTGTAAGATGCTCTCTTCACTGATGGATGCGTGAGGTGAGTACAGAGATTCTTAGTGTGTTATGTTAGGAACGTGAGTTATAATGATGTGCTTTTTGGTTTCTTCTGTGTGGCTGATGTTCTTTTGGAAAGGATATGATATGTAGATCAGCAAGTATTATTTAAAATTAGCATTTATTCGCTCAATAATAAATACACTATAACACATACGACTGATCAACACGAAAATAATGACAACAACAACGGGGGGCAACAAAGTGACATATCACATAACACGGAGGGTAGCTACAAAGTGACACAACACCGGGGGGCCAACAAAGTGAATACATCACAATCACGGGGGCACAAAAGTGACACACAACACGGGGGGCACAAAAGTGACACACAACACGGGGGGCACAAAGTGACACACAACACGGGGGGCACAAAGTGGCACACAAAACGGGGGGCAACAAAGTGACACACACACGGGGGCACAAAGTGACACACAACACGGGGGCACAAAGTGACACACAACACGGGGGGGCACAAAGTGACACAACACGGGGGGCACAAAGTGACACACAACACGGGGGTGACACACAACACGGGGGGCACAAAGTGACACACACACACGGGGGGCACACACACAACACGGGGGGCACAAAGTGACACACAACACGGGGGCACAAAGTGACACACAAACACGGGGGCACAAAGTGACACACACACAACACGGGGGCACAAAGTGACACACAACACGGGGGGCACAAAGTGACACACAACACGGGGGCACAAAGTGACACACAACACTTAAACACTCACTCAACACTCACTGACGTTCACTATCACTCACGTACTGACGTTCACTGCCACGAGTGGTACACTCGTTCACACATGGTAATACTGGTATCGGACGTAGTCACTACACTGTTTGTGCACTATACACGTAGTTCATCCGATTTATCCGTTCCCATGGATGATACAGGACGGGTGAGGGTATTCACGGCATCGACAACGTGCGTGGGGCCGAGAAAACGTCAGTGGATCGTGCGTTACAGGCTCCACGTGCCCACGCCTACTTAGACACGTACTGTGGGCCTGCCCGTACTCCGTCTTCGTTGGATGTGTTCCACTCGCCCACACACGCCCACACACCCCGGGCCTCTCTGCCGGTATTCCTTGGCGATGATGGGCGGCGCCCAAGGTCCCTAAAACACCAAAGAAACACCGTGTACTGTTTGTCGGGCTGGTATACCTCGCCCATATGATTCATTTCTACACATTTATTATATCATTCAATGGTATTATCTTACCGAGGAATATGAATGTAGGGAATGGTATCGTCCTTTACAATTATACCCAAGAGCAGGTTAGATCGTCTTCTCGGTTCGGCAGTCAGGGCAGCAAGACCTTTTCCTTGTCTTACTACCTTCACGGCGACATGCCTACGCTGCCCTCGGGTCACCACTCCCTCATTCAGCATTGTTTACGCTCGGTAATTGTTCTATTTGAGGTAACCATTCGTGTTGTAGGCACTTATTTTCTGTGTGTTTTACGTTATGGTGAAATGTCACCAATGATAAATCTCAACATAAGCATATAAAGATTACAAACAAATATAGACATTCATCCTTTCGCGCGCACATTCATGCTAATTTTGGTCATTGGGTAGTTTGCCCAGTCAACCTTCACACCTCATTCATACTCTACTGATTTTAACTATCTAATTATGTTACTCTCGTATACCGTTTCATTTACAACATCATCATCTAGCCTTTCTGTACTTGCGAACTAAGGGACTAAATTTTACTCTTATTTGTGGCACACATCGACCTTATTTACACGAGGGGACCGATGGCATAACGGAAATTCCAACCTTAGTTAAATGCGGGGATTGGCCCGTTATGCTCATATGCACCTGAATATTATAGTTACCCCATCTAACCGCACACGGGGACACGTCACATCCTTAATCGTAAATTAATAGCTATGTCGTCCTTGTAAAAGTTTCCTTGCATACGATCAGTACTTTTCTTCAGTTTTATTCAAGGGTAACATTACGTCGACCTCAACAAACACACGCAAACGCACACAACACATTTCATCGTCTTACACTAAAGATGGAAGGAGTAGATATAGTCAGAGGGAGAAGGAAGAATTAGCTCAAGTAAGGCAGAGGACGCCAACCCTCATTCAGGATAGAACCCTGCTTTCACCCGTTTTCCTACATACTACGGTGCTGGGGATAAGTTAGTTTTTATTCGTGGTAATTACTCTATTCCTCAACTTCCTCGGAGAGGGCTGTGTTACGTCAATTTCCCTTCTGTACTTCGTTTTCGTCCCGAGGGGCCTTAAATCTGGAGCACTTCTTAGGTTCAGCCTATTTTCGACCCTTTCTATGTTTCCCCCATCGCTTGGCCTGATTTTATATATTCCTGTTTTGTCATCAAGTACTTCTATGATTTCCCATCGGTCGTCGTACCATTGATTCTGCATTTTGCAACGTCCCAGTTTTAGGTTATTTCGAAGCAGAACTTCCTGTCCCACGTCCCATCTACTTATTTTAGCTTGTTTGTCGCGACTCCTCCGAGTTTGTGCTTTTCTTTTCTTTTCTAATATCTTTGCTATATTCCACAAAGTCTCGTGTTGTTTAAGATCGCGTAGCCACTCATCTGTCGTGGTTTCCGTACTATCTAAACTTTTCCCGTCTCTCGGTAATTTCGGCTCTCTACCGAATAGTAATTGAAATGGGGAGTATCCTGTCGTGGCATGTGGGGTCGCATTGTATATAGCTACAAGACCGGATAGATAGTTGGGCCACCTCTTTTTAGCAGGTTCGTCAAGCGTGACTAATAGATCGTGTAATGTTCGGTTAAATCTTTCGCACGCACCGTTCCCTTGGGGGTGGTATGCACTCGTCCGTATCTTCTTAATCCCGTATAGCGAGCATAGATTTCGAATCACTGAGCTGGTAAAATTCCTTCCTTGGTCAGATAGTATCCTATCAGGGGGCCCAAACTTATCGAAGATCTGTTCTTTTAGCAATTTCGCAACCGTGGTAGCCTTTTGATCGCGCGTCGGGAATGCAAAGCTGTAGCGTGTAAATGTATCTGTTACTATAATTACGTTTTCGATGCCCATCCTTTTATCTAAAAGTGTGAAATCCATCGCCAACAGTTCCCACGGTCTATTTGCTTCGATCTTACCCATAAGGGGGCGTGGTTTCGGGTATTCCTCTTTTGCTATGCTACACGTGTTGCAATTCGCGACATACTCCGCGACTGTCGCCGCCATACCGGGCCAGAACCCTCTCTTCTTTACGAGGTCGAGGGTGCGATTACGTCCCTGATGACCGAACTCGTCATGACAGGCTTTTATCAAGGTAAATTGCAAATTTGATGTCAATACGGGTCTAATTAGATATGAATTAATTCCTATCTCCACCCTATGAAACACTATACCCCTTTCATTTATCAAATTACTTCTTGTTCGGTATAGTTTCCGGAAGTCCTCATCTTTTAAGTGTTCTATCGTTTCATTTTGACTCATCTCTCCGTTCAGCAATTTAATAATGGCATGAAAACAGGGCATTTTACTTTGTTCGTCTTTCAGTTTTTCTTCAGACCATAACCCTTCTAGATTCTCGTCTGTGTCCAGTGTCATCACCCCATAATCTTCATCACTGTCACTAGTTTCGGTCTCTTGGGGTAATCTTGACAGTTCGTCTGCTATTGTGTTGTCTCTACCGGTTTTGTATTCAATCGTGAAGTTGAACTGCTGTAAATCACTGCACCATCTACTCTCTACTGCTCCCAATCTCGCCGTCTCTAAGTGACTCAGAGGTGAATTATCCGTGTAAACCGTGAAGTGTTTTCCAGCTAGATACTGATGAAATTTATCTACGACTGCCCATTTAAGTGCTAGCAATTCAAGCTTACGCGAACTGTAATTGGCCATGTTCTTTTCCGAGCGACGTAGTCCTCTACTTGCATAACAGACCGGGTGCAACTTACCGTCCTGGTCTTTCTGAGATAAAACGGCCCCTAAACCCTGAAAGCTAGCATCTGTTTCTAAAATGAATTCTCGTTCGAAGTCTGGGCAGCTAAGGACTGGTACGCTTGTGAGAAGCGATTTTAACTTCATGAACGATTCTTTACATTCGGTTGACCACTCACTTGCTATCATTCGGCGAGAATCGCCCGACATTAATTGGTGTAGTGGTGCAGCGGTTTGCGCAAAGTGCTTACAAAACTTACGATAGAATGAGCAGAAACCTATGAATGCGCGCACGTCTTTCACAGTTGTGGGCGTAGGCCATTCAATTACCGCTTTTATTTTATCCGGGTCAGTACTGATCCCTTCTTCTGACACCTGAAATCCTAAGTATTTCACCGTCGTCGCGCAAACGGTACATTTCTTTCCCTTGAATTTTAAGCCATACTCTCGCATACGATTGAATAAATTTCGAAGTCTCTCAAGGTGTTCCTCGATGGTCCGACTGAAAACTAATACGTCATCTAAGTATACTATTAAGGTCGAGAATATCTTGTCCCCTAAGATTCGTTCCATGTATCTCTGAAACGTACCCTGACTATTTGAGAGACCCATTGGCATGCGGTTGAACTCGAAGTGCCCAAAAGGTGTGCTGAAGGCGGTCTTATGCCGATCACGCGGATGTACTTCAATCTGGTGATAACCTGCCGCGAGATCGAAGGTCGAGAAGTATTTAGCTCCGGACAGCGCTTCGACGGACTCATCTATGCGAGGGATCGGGAAAGCATCGTGGACGGTGACTTTATTAAGGTTGCGGTAATCGACGCACAAACGTAAACTATTGTCTTTCTTCCGCCATTACGATTGCCGCGGCATATGGACTGGAGCTTGGGGAGACTATCCCCTGACGTGATAACTCATCTATATGGTTCTTTACTTCGTTTGCATGATTTGTGGAATACGTCTGTAAGGGACTTTGATTGGCACGTCAGTAGTCAGGGGTATAACGTGTTGTACGCCTGTGGCTCTCCAATCGGCGCTTGCTCGGTTGCAAATACGTCCTTATATTCGTGTAAAAGTTTCGCGACTCTTTCACTTTGGAATTCGTCTAATTTTCTTCGTGCACTTTCACTAACTCAGGCCCTTCTTTCTCAATAACCCTGACTTTTTGTTCTCCACGAGGCTCTTTGATTTCTAACCCATCTGAGACTCTTCCGATCTTCCATTTCCGACGTAATTTACAATCTTTTGATAGATTTCCTACCAAGGCATACCCGTTTCCGTGCTTAATTGACATGACGGTGGGAAGTACGACCACGCCTTCGGGGACCCATCCCTCATCGAGACCCGTGAGAGGTTCGATCACAACCTCTCGAACTTTCGTCTGCCGGAGAGACGGTACCCAAACTGGTATCAGTCTTGTACTATGGGGGGTATAATCGGTAATTGAGACTGTTTAGTGAGTGCGTACCCCCAGTCTTCTTGCTTTCTAAATTTATGAGCGTCTCCTACTTTTCCCATACATTCAACGAGGGATTCATTTTTCTCCGCGTTACTCATACGATGCATTTCTGTCCATACCTCTGTTAATTCAGATAATATGTTCATCCCCAGGATACAGTCGTATGGACCCTTGACTTCATCGCACACTAGTAGTCCCGCGTTCTTGACTATGGTTCCCGAGATCTCTACATCGACTGTAATATACCCCTTACTTCTCGTTAGTCGTCCCCCGAATGACCGTAATTTCATTGTCGTTGGACGTAACTCTACATTATTAATCTTACGTAAGTCTTCGTATATTCCGGTGCTTACAAGGGAAACTTCTGATCCCGTATCGCATAAACTGATGAGCTCGACGCCTCCTACCTTGATCGTTATTTTGGGGCATTGAGAATGCAACTTTATATGTCTACTTACGGGAAAAACGTTCCGTTCACTTCCGCCAACGCCTCTTTCTACTGATTTGTGGGGCTCCTGTGGTGGCGGATCGCTGTCCCACAGGGCCCTCCGAGTTTCCCACATTACGTTCATTTACCCTTCGGTCGTCTTCAATCCTTCCAGATGCCCTCATCCTTGGGCACCACCGGGAGATATGTCCAATCTCGCCACAACTGAAACATTGAATGTTATTTCTTTCTCTCGCATTCATTCCCCATTCTCTCTCTCGTGGGTTTCCTTCCTTGCAAGCCACATTACGCCGATTGAAGCACCTCCATTCTCTCTCTTTCATAGCTACCCATTCTACCCATTGTTCCAGAGAATCATCTGGCTTCTCTTCCATCCTTTTATTCATTTTCACGCCTAGCGATGGTTCAGTCATGTTCCTGGCCATACATTCTCCTATCAGTCTCTTGTCCACACCTCGCTGATTTTGGAATTCATCACTAACTTCTAGTAATGCGTCTAGGAACTCCCATACAGTCTCTTCACTCTTTTGTTTCCTGACAGACATACGCTCATACAACTCCCACACTGATACACTCCGACCATACACTTTCATCAGTTCTTCAAACACATCACTCACATTCCTCCATTCGCGTCCACAATTAAACAACCTTTCAGCCGCGGCGCCCTCTACATGGTTTAGCACGAACCTTACTTTGTCATCTTCATCTTCTGTCATCTGCGAAAGTACTCGCTCTACTTTTCTAATCCAACTTTTCACCATCCCCTTTCCATTGAAAGTCTCTATTTTTGGATCGCTACGTACTATCAATGACTTTTTGAGTTGGCGACTCTGACTTGCAACTAAATCTTCTATTATGCTAAGTGTCCTGTCCCATGGATCACGCTCTTCTAAACCACTCGAACACGCGTCTGGCGCGCCTCTCATGAACGCGGCGTTTCCTCGCAATCGGGCTAGCACACCTCCCATTGTACCCTTTCACTTCTTTGTATATGAAGTACACAAGTAATGCTGCTAATAAGATGATTATTAATCCTAGCAACGCGAAGATGTGTTCCTCGGACTTCATAATTGTCTCCATATCTACTTACAAAAATCAGCACTTAAGAGAACCACGCTCTGCTACCATTTGGGGGATAAGTTCATACTTAAACTCTCTCACTGATGGACGGAGAGACAAGATCTATGTTTATTATATGAACGATTAAATGATCTTTTGTTCTCTGTTGGCTGATCTTTGTAAGGATATGATAAACAAAGTTTTAATTAGCATTTATTTGCTCAAAAAATACACATACACATACGACTGACAACACGAAAATATGACACACAACACGGGGGGCACAAAGTGACACACAACACGGGGGGCACAAAGTGACACACAACACGGGGGGCACAAAGTGACACACAACACGGGGGGCACAAAGTGACACACAACACGGGGGCACAAAGTGACACACAACACGGGGGCACAAAGTGACACACAACACACTAACACACACAAACACAACAAGTCACACTCACACTAACTCATCACTGCCACGACACACTCACTGACGTTCACTGCCACGACACTGACGTTCACTCACTGA
>NW_020868367.1:235734-240734 GCF_003789085.1 Penaeus vannamei
AGAGATAGAAAGAGAGAAAAGACAGATAGAGAGAGAGAGAGAGAAAGATAGATAGATTAGACAGAGAGAGAGAAGAGAGAGAGAGAACGAGAGAGAGATGAGAGGAGAGAGATGAAGAGAGGAGAGAGAGAGAGAGAGAGAAGAGAAGAGAAGATGAGAGAGAAGATAGTCTGAAAGGAAAGATAGATAGATAGAAGAGAAAGTTAGAAGAGAAGTGCGCGATGAAAGGAGAAGCAGAGAGAGCGAGAGATGTGAGAAAGAGAGAGATAGAGAGAGAATAAGAGAAACGTGCCGAATGAGAAGCGAGAGAGAGAAAGAAGATGAGATGAGAGAGAGAGATGGAGAGACAAAAGAGAGAGAGCGAAGTAGAGAGAAGAGAGAAAGAGAGAGAGAGAGAACGAGAAAGAGAGAGAGAGGAAGAGAGAGAGAGAGATCCGAAGAGAGAGAGACCGAGAGAGAGAGCAGAAAGAGAGAAAGACAGATTAGATAGAAACAGAGAGAGAGAGAGAAAGATTAGATTAGAGTTAGAGAGAGAGAGACCGGACGAGAGAACAGAGAAGTAGAGACAAGAGAGAAGACGAGAGAGAAGAGAAGAGAGAGAAGAAAAGAGAAAGAGAGAGAGAGAGCTCACGACATCTCCTTCTCCATTGCCATCTATTTAACCATCGTGTACTTGCGGTTAACCTCACTTCTTGCAAATCAACTTCTCAAACGTGATCAGAGTCCGCGGGTACAAACATTATCTCTAGGACCCCTCAAGCGATTTTAGCCCGTCTGTAACACCCTCCGTTAAGGTCATTTTCGCTCTGCACTTCACTTTTCCCTTTGCGAGTTTTGGCCACGTCTGATTTTTTTTTTTTTTTTTTTTTTTTTTTTTTTTTTTCTTTTTTTAAGGATAATTCATTTCTGTCTCATTCCATTACTCTGTCCTTCTATATATTTTCCCCAATCACTCATTCTCTCTCTCTCTTTTGTCTCTTTTCTTTGATTTTTTTTATCTTTCTTTCTCTGTCTCCTATCAATCTCTTTCTATCTATGTTGTATTTGTCTTTCTCTTATAATTGTTTTTTTTCTACCTTTCTCGTTTTTCCTCTCCGTCTCTCTCATATCTATCTCTCTCTCTCTCTCTCTCTCTGTCTCTCTCTCTCTCTCTCTCTCCTCTCTCTTCTCTCTCCTCTCTCTCTCTCTCTCTCTCTCTCTCTCCTCTCTCCTTCTCTCCTCTCTCTCTCTCTTTCTCTCTCTCTCTCCACTCACTCACTCTTTACTTCTCTATCTCTCCCTCTTAATCTATCTATCTCCCTATCTCTACGCTTTTACCAAACTTCCCCCTCTCCGTCTCCATATCGCACACACGCCTCTCTTCCATCTCTCTTTGTCTCTCCTCCTTTATTCTCCTCATTCCAGTCCATTTAATTTCCCCCTTTCCTTATTTGACTTCCCGAATGTTCACGGGAAAGAGAGAAAGAAAAAGTGCTGTGTACCCTGAGTGTACTGTGCAGGAGTACATCTCAGGTGTACAAAAGAACGGCTTTCAATAAATCAAAATCAGAGGCCACGTACGGGCACACTCGTCCTCGAGCAAGTCATGCATATAGCAAATATTTTTATTATTATGTATATGTATGTATGTGTGTGTATACATAAATAAGTAATATGTACTGTATATATGTGTGTGTGTTGGGGGAATGTACATGGTGATAGTTGTGTCGTGTATGTGTGTGTGTGTGTGTGTGTATGGTGTGTGTGTGTGTGTGCGTGTGTGTGTGTGTGGTATTGTGTATGTGATGGTGTGTGTATGTGTGTGTGTGTGTAATGTTGTATGTATTGTGTGTGTGTGTGTGTGTGTGTGTGTGTGTGTATTGCTTCCATTTCACATTCGTATTATTGCCACATTCTAATGATGTGTGTCTATCCACTTTCGCCAAGAAATACGTAAATGATTGTGACGCTTGCTTATTCGTCACCAGTTGCCACATGTTAATCACCGTGACTTAGAGCGATCTTCAGACCACTGTATAGATAGACAGACTTCCTGCGAGGAGCCATGGAGCAACACCTCCAGCAGCCGCAATCCAACATTGCTATTCAATAGACAAGACATTTCGGTTGTCTACCTTAAACCCTAAGGTCCCCTTCTACCTTTACAGGCGAATATATCGATTACATAGATTTATATATTATAAATATATATATATATTCTAAGGAATTATATAATACTACATATACTATTACGACTTTAAATAATATAGTATATATAATGATATATACTAGTATAAAAATACTAATAAAATAGTACATATTAAACATAAATATAATAACCACAGAGCCTACACGCAAACACACACTATCCACACCACACACACGCAATTACGACAACACACATAAAATACGATGTGCATATATTACTTGTAGATACGTACTAGGGACCGATCCTTTACGTATACACACAACCACTTGTATCAAGATAAGTACACCCAAGCCGTCTCTTTTCACCCCCTTCCCCCCTCCCTTCCCCCCCCCATACGACACACAGTGACAGACCTTACCCGCTGGCCTCTTCTCTCCTCCTCCCCACGCTGGTAACAAAGCCAGCGCATGCACACCACGTCGGTATGTCTATCTTTAAGTGTGCGTGATTAGATACTTATTTTAATACCTCATATTTCGCATCCCTCAACACATCAATTGCTCTCCTACATTTAGTGTAGTGCGCTAATAGGCTAAAATTAATGCGTCAACAGAAGTTAACTATACAACATTTACTGTAGAGTCGTTAGAGGTTTCAGTGAGAAGACAAGTAATTACTTTCATTTAATCGCTCGTTTCCTTGTAATTACAACTCAAACAATGGTAGAAGAAAAAAAATTTTGATGTTAGACTTAAAAATATTTAATGATGAAACAACTTAAATCTATTTTCGCGTACTTTATTCCTTTTTAGTATTTCTCGATTATTTATTATCTTATCTATCTTGCATTGCTTTTCATTTCCTTGTGCGGATTTAATTTTGTATCTAGAATGGCGGATCATATTTACTATTAAATATAATCAACTTTCCCTATCAGCGAAACTAAATTACCTTTTAATCTCATGTATTCTTCTATGAGTTTTATATTGGTTTCCTATTTTCTATTTATCATATTTTTGTACTGACAAATTTTCGACGTATTAAGATGCCAAACTAATTATTAGAACAGTTCAATTTGAGAAAATCATGAAAATAATGGCTACTAAAATTCTATTTACAATGTGTAATACTGAGCAGTAGGATAAACTGAAACCCTTTCTTATTAAAACATATGGAAATAATAATGGCATGGATTAATCATGGAATAAATAAATAAAAAATAAAATGAGCGAATCTAACAATCAATACGGCATCAATAATCATGTAATGTGATAATGACTTAATACGCAATTTATCAGTAATTAACAGTTTCTAACATAAATTACTAAGAATGTATCTAATGTCAAGAATAATATCATTAGTTATACGCTATGATAACATTGAATATTAGCGATAGAATAAATCATATAAGTTGATTATATTGCATGCATAATGACAAATAGATATTCAACAGATCTATCACCTCGACCGTATTAAAACCGCTGCTATAACAGTAAAGACTATTTCCATAAAACTCATATTCAAAGATTCACTATATTATAGCTGAAGGGCTTTAAATAACCCGGTCTCGGGAGAGACCGCTCGCTTTACTCGCGTCGACCCATTCTGTTTGTCCGGTTTAGTCAGTCCGTCCGGTAGTCAGCTCGTCCCGGTTAGTCATGTCGTGCCGCGTTAGGTTCAGTCGCCCGGTAATTAGTCGTTCCGGTAATCAGGTCTGTCCAGGTTAATCAGCGTCCCGTAACTTACGGTCCGGTTAGCAGTCCGTCGCGGTTTAAGCAAGTCGTGCCGGGGATTAAGCAGTCGTCCGGCTTAAAGCAAGGGTCGTCCGCCTTAGTCGAGTGCGTCCCGGGTTAGTCAGGCGTCCGGGGTGAAGGGCAGTTTTCGGTTCGGTCCAGGTAGGCAGGCAGTCCGAGTCTTTGGAGTTGGGTGGAGCGAAGCGTATTCACGTGGCCTGAGTTGTGGCGAGATGAGGTTAGCACACCATTGACTCCTTTGGTTCCGTGCTTAACAACTTGTATTTAATAGTAATAATATTATATAATATAAATATATGACTATGTAAAATAAATGTATATAATTACAATAAAGTTATATATATAAGGGGCCGGTACACTAATATATATAATAAATATATATAATACGATATATATATAACATATACTCAGTATAGTTAATGTAGAGGTATACTATACTACTATAGTATATATAAATATACTTACTAATACTTATAACTATACTATATATACTTAATATATAGTATACTATATTTTATGTATGTGTGTATGTAATATCACATTATAATCACGTATATAGGATATATTAATATATATAATTTATATATATATATATACATTATGTAGTGTGTATGGCATATAATAAACCTTATAATATGTATAGATATAATATATATATATATATAATATTATATAAAGATATGATATATATATAATACATATATGTAAGTGTATGATATATATAATAATACATATATATATATATATACTAATAACTATATATACGTATATGTGAGTTAATGTGTCGTGTGTGTCTGCTGTGATTATGTGTGTGTGTTGTGTGTGGATTATGATACAGAACCAAATTGTGTTGTATGTGCAAGAATGAATGGAAAATGAGTGTGGTGTGTGTGTGTTGTGTGAAACTGTGTGTTGTGGGTGTGTGTGGCGGTGTGTGTAGTTGTTGTTGTGTGTGTGTATTAATGATGCCATGTATACTTATACATACTACAATGTATACATATTATATTATCATACTAATATATTATAAATATATTAAATAATTAGATATATATATATATGACAGTAGTATAATATAAAATTAGTATATACACTATATATCTAATATATATAAAATT
>NW_020868367.1:245734-260734 GCF_003789085.1 Penaeus vannamei
GCACCCACCATTAGCTACCAGACACTCGTCCACATCTGTGCAAACTAGGCCATCTCCTGTGAACCCTGATTTACAAGCGCAGTCACGGCTGCCTGCAGTATTGCTGCACCGGGCATTTGCGTCGCAGCCACCGTTGGCAACCAGACATTCATTTATGTCAGTACACTGAAGTCCATCTCCAGTGTAACCAGGATGACATGTGCAAGTTCTGCCACCAACAGCATTTTTACAGTCCGCATTTGCATGGCACCCACCATTAGCCACCAAGCATTCGTCAACGTCTGTGCACACTAAGCCATCTCCTGTGAACCCTGATTTACAAGCGCAGTCACGGCTGCCTGCAGTATTGCTGCACCGGGCATTTGCGTCGCAGCCACCGTTAGCAACCAGACACTCGTCCACATCTGTGCAAGTGATGCCATTACCAGAGAACCCTGGGAGACAGGTGCACGTTCTTCCACCATTGGTGTTTTGACATACAGCATTCACATCACAGCCTCCATTTTTAACAAGGCATTCGTCGACGTCAGAACAGGTAAAGCCATCTCCTGTGAACCCTGATTTACAAGCGCAGTCACGGCTGCCTGCAGTATTGCTACACAAGGCATTTGCACCACAGCCACCATTGGCAACTAAGCACTCATCAACATCAATGCAGGTGAAACCGTCACCAGTGTATCCTGCCAAGCAACTGCACTGGTAACTGCCGACAGAGTTTGTGCAGCTAGCACTTGCAGAACAGCCACCGTTGGCTACAGCACATTCGTCAACGTCTGTACATGTATATCCATCACCAGAGTACCCTGCCCTGCAAGTGCAACTCACAGCACCATTAACTGTTAAGCAATCTGCATTGGCATTGCAACCACCATTGTTTGCCAGACAGGGGTCTGTAGTCTCATCAGGACACATGCCCTGGAATGCTACAGCGGGTGAAAGCAGGGTTCTATCCTGAATGAGGGTTGGCGTCCTCTGCCTTACTTGAGCTAATTCTTCCTTCTCCCTCTGACTATATCTACTCCTTCCATCTTTAGTGTAAGACGGGTAGGGTTCTATCCTGAATGAGGGTTGGCGTCCTCTGCCTACTTGAGCTAATTCTTCCTTCTCCCTCTGACTATATCTACTCCTTCCATCTTTAGTGTAAGACGGGTGAAAGCAGGGTTCTATCCTGAATGAGGATTGGCGACCTCTACCTGACTAGAGCTAATTCTTTCTTTTCTCTCCTCCTATACCTCTAGCTTCATTTCTATTAGTATTAGTGTAGGACAGTGGGTAAGGACAGGTGAAAGCAGGGGTCTATCCTGAATGAGGACTGGCGACCTCTACCTGACTCGAGCTAATTCTATCATGTCTCTTCTCTTACTCCTCGAACTTCACTTCCATTAGCATGTGTTTATAAGTAAATACTGGTGGCGGTTAAAATTTAAGGAAACTAACATTTTTCAAAGCGGATTACCTCTGCATTGGTAGCAAGAATAATACGTCGAAAATAAGTTGAAAACATGTGACATGTGGGATGCCGAAGAAAGACGAGTGAAATGGTGTTTGTGTGCGTTTGCGTGTGTTTGCGTGTGCTTGTTTGACGAGTAGTACGGTACACTTAAGGATAATTGAATGTGAAATAAAGATGTGAAGAAATGAAGTACTGATCGTATGCAAGGAAACATTTACAAGGACGACATAGCTATTAATTTACGATTAAGGATGTGACGTGTCCCCGTGTGCGCTTAGATGGGTTAACTATAATATTCAGGTGCATATGAGTATAACGGGCCAATCCCCGCATTTAACTAAGGTTGGAATTTCCGTTATGCCATCGGTCCCCTCGTGTAAATAAGGTCGATGTGTGCCACAAATAAGAGTAAAATTTAGTCCCTTAGTTCGCAAGTACAGAAAGGCTAGATGATGACCTCAATGCCCAAGAGATGCAGGTCAATGAATTCTTCACTGAGAAAATGGTTAAAGATGTGCCAACTGGCGAGACACCCGGTGCAAGGGATTACCCATACTCTAAGTTCTTGTCGTCCACCTCTCCACATGAGAGACTAATTGAGAGATACAGAAGTGGTACTGTAACCACAATGTCTAAGATCCCCCTGCCCAACTTTGAGGATACAGGAGAAATGGGTTCCTCATCAGCTGACAACTCCCAGTTATCTCCATCTGATTGCTCACAACTGGAAGATGAGGTGATGGAGGTCAGGGCACGCTCTGGTTCCACTTCTGATGTCCGTTCACGATCAGGGTCTACCAGCTCCAGCAAGGGTGACAAAGGAGTATTTGTAGCTCCAGCACCACCTCTTCAGCGACAGGACAGCAGAGATGATTCTGGCATTCCACTCTCAAGGTCGTCTTCATCTTCTTCCATTCCTGAAACAAAGGACAAGGAGAACACACTTGTGCGACGGGGGAGCTCAAAGAAGAGAGAGTTGAGGCAACCTGGAACCTACCCTAGTTTAGAAAAGAGTGGTAGCAGTGACAGCATTTCCAGAAGCCGAAGAATATTGGGCACTCAGAACTGAAACTCAAAACAGCACACCAGAAAAATGTCTCCATAATATATCTTCCAAAAGAAGTACAGAATGTTCATACATAAGCCAAAGATTCTTGAAAATATTTAATGATAATAATAATCAACTTTTAGGTTGCTTTGACTAATCATATGATCATCGTCATAAAGAGTTTGAAATATTTGAGTGATTAACTTCAAATTGTACAAAGTAGATTTCCCAATGCACGTGATCATTGATTAATACATGTATGAATGTTGCCCATCTCATTAGATTAATGTCTTCTATTTTAACATAACACTGCTAGAATCCAAGTATGAATTTCTTTACAATAGCATTATTATTTTCTACTTTTGTACATGGAACACAGAGATATTTTACTTTAGTGTGTAGTGATCCTGTGAGACATTTTTAATATGCCTGTAGATTATATAGTAGCAGAGAAACAATGGTTACCTCAAATAGAACAATTACCGAGCGTAAACAATGCTGAATGAGGGAGTGGTGACCCGAGGGCAGCGTAGGCATGTCGCCGTGAAGGTAGTAAGACAAGGAAAAGGTCTTGCTGCCCTGACTGCCGAACCGAGAAGACGATCTGACCTGCTCTCGGGTATAATTGTAAAGGACGATACCACATTCCCTACATTCATATTCCTCGGTAAGATAATACCATTCGTGTTGTAGGCACTTATTTTCTGTGTGTTTTACGTTATGGTGAAATGTCACCAATGATAAATCTCAACATAAACATATAAAGATTACAAACAAATATAGACATTCATCCTTTCGCGCGCACATTCATGCTAATTTTGGTCATTGGGTAGTTTGCCCAGTCAACATTCACACCTCATTCATACTCTACTGAACCTTTTAACATCTTATTTTCTATTTCCTTTCTTTCGCATTTTCCTCCCTTTACATATATATATATATATATATATATATATATATATATATATATATATATATATATATATATATATATATATATTATATGTATATATATTATAATGAAACACACACACATGCTTATATAGAGATAGATAGACAAAAAACAAGGTAATAACAGTAGAAATAGTAGAAGTGCTATCAGTAAAGTAGTAGAAGTAATTATGGTAATATGATAATTATAAGAGATGCTGATAATGAGGATGATGGCAATAATGATAATAATAACAACAACAATAATAATGATAATAACAATAACAATGATTATAGTAACAATAAGGCTTATAATGATAATGTTGATAATAATTACGATAAAACTACCCGAATCACACTACAACATACATATATATATATATATATATATATATATATATATATATATATATATATATGTAAAACACTCATTCATTCCTTGTCTCTGTCGCTGGTCCCGCCCGTGTCTCTTATCTCCGCCTGGTGTCTCGAGAAGAGGCTCATATCTCTGCCTTATGCCTTTCGGTGGGCAGTCAGAGTTGAAGAAGAAATTGCGTCATAAAGGTATTTTTATTATTAATTTGTTTATTTTTTTATTTATTTATTATTATTTTTATTTTTTTATTTTTTTTTTTTTTTTTTGTTTCTTTAATATCTAGTTTTTAGTTTTTAGTTGTTGTTTTTTCGTGCATTTGATGTTGTACGTTGGTGATTTCTTTTGTTTTATTTGTAGTTACTATTATTGTTGTTATTACCATTATCTTTATTATTTTTGGGTACTGTAATTAATCTTACCATTATCATTATTTTTCGTGTTCATTTTTTTTTTACTTCGCTCTACTCATTCTTTTTCTTCTTCTTTCTTTTTCTTTTCTTTGTTTTTTATTGCTTTTGGTGTCGTGACTTGACACTTTGTATCACTTTTGTTTTTTTTTCTCCTCTTCTTCCACTTCTTTTTTTTCTTCTTTATTGATTAGATATTAACATTGTCATCATTAATATGACGTTCATAATTATCAGTTATTACCATTAACATTATCACTACCCTTATCATCATCATTATTATCCTTATTATATCCACTTCTTCATCATCATCATTATTATTTCATATCAAAATGTAGACAGAAGATCGACCTGCGTTCACCCCCCCCTTTCCCCAACCTCCATACACCCCCCCCTTAAAATATAATTAAGATTGATAACCCCCTTTGCCCTCCCCCCCCTTCCCCATCCCTATACCCCCATCCCCCCCGCCCGCCCCCTCTCAAGTAAGGAATGCAGGGGACCTCGCATTTAATTTTAAACTTCAAACCTGTAATTATATGAACTACGGTCGGTTATTGGAGGGTGGGGGGGGTGGGGGTTGGAGGAGGGGAGGGTGGGGTGGGTGGGTGGTGTGGGAGGGGAAGGGGGAGGAGGTGCCTGGAGGTATGAGCTTGTTAATACCCGCTGGAGGAGAGAAGGGGGGGGGGGGGAGAGGGGGTGGTGGTGGTAAGAGGGTAGGAGGGGAGGGGAGGGGGCGGTTGATGACGATGGTTATGGTGATGATGGTAAGCATGGTGCATTTTTTTTTTTTTTTTTTTTTTTTTTTTTATTAAGGGTAAATCTTGCTAGCTAGAATGTGATAGCAATGGTTCTTAGGGGTGAAAGTGGTGATACGAACAATAGCAATGATGATGATTTTATGTATGTAATTCGTATGTGTGAACATTAGTTTATCTTTATGATGTGTACATGAATTAGATATACATAAACGTACACACATGCACTACATAGAAAATACAATACATGCACATATACATCGTATGTGTACACACATATACATATACACACATGCACATACACATGTACTTTCTCACACACACATACACACACTCACACAAACTCATACTCACATTTATATTTATATATATGTGCGTGAATATGTGTGTGTGCGTGCCGCGCGTCTGTGTGTGTGTGTGTGTGCGTATGTATGCATGTGTTCACGTTTGCATGTGTCTATATGTGTATATATTGTTTTTTGTGGTGTGCGTTTAGGTATATATCTTCGCCTACACATCATAAACATACAGCAACATCTCCACATGCGGTTTTCCACAAACATGACCCTAAAATCTTCACAAAGAGAAAAGAATCACCCCAGCGAGCGAGCTGAGAGGAGCCGAGAGGAGCCGAGAGGAGCCGAGAGCGAGCCGAGAGGAGCCGAGAGCGAGGCGAGAGGAGCCGAGAGGAGCCGAGAACCACCCCTCGCGAGCGAGCCGAGAGAGCCGAGAGCGAGCCGAGAGGAGCCGAGACCGAGCCGAGACCGAGCCGAGAGGAGCCGAGAGCGAGCCGAGAGGAGCCGAGAGCGAGCCGAGAGGAACCGAGAACCGAGCCGAGACCGAGCCGAGAGCGAGCCGAGAGGAGCCGAGAGCGAGCCGAGAGGACGAGAGGAGCTGAGAGCGAGCCGAGACCGAGACGAGAGGAGCCGAGAGCGAGCCGAGAGAGCCGAGAGCGAGCCAGAGAGGAACTGAGACCGAGCCGNGAGAGAGACAGACAGAGAGAGAGAGACAGACAGACAGACAGACAGACAGACAGACAGAGACAGACAGACAGAGAGAAAGAGAGACAGAGACAAAAGAGAGAGAGAAACAGGGGCAGAGACGAAACAGAGAGAGAGAGAGAGAGAGAGAGAAAGAGACAGACAGACAGACAGAGAGAGAGAGAGAGAGAGAGAGAGAGAGAGAGAAAATGATTCGATGCTCAATTTAGTGCCACGGTCTTGCATAGAGATCGTTCACTTGTCTTCCCTCTGTGTCTCTCCCTTGATAAATGTGAAGAAGAAATAGATGGGAAATAATTGATAAAAATGTGTAAGGTTGGAATGTGAAAACAGAGAATTATTTGTAATAAAATATAAATCAAGTCAAGAGAAAAAAAGATAATGGAAAATGACGGATTAAAGAAAATGTAAGTTATTTGGAATGTGGGAAAAAATATCTAATGAAAGAACATAAAACCATCTCGATAACGAAATAAAAGAATAATAAAAAAAACTGTAAGGTCGATGGAATGTAAAACAAATGATTAACAAAATGGAATGTAAAGCAGTTTGAAGTTAAAGCTTTTACGAATCCAACAAATCGTTTTAATTCTGGGAAAAAGCGTTATTTGGACACCGAGACACGATCATGTATGTAAACAGGATCCAGACTAATTTAAGAATAAGAGACCAAACCCAAGACCCGCCAAGTTTTTCCTTATAGAACTTAATCTTTTCGATTCGTAAAACTATAAGATGCATAGAGTGTAGCCAATTTTTCTTATAGAATTTAATTTTCGATCTCAAAACTATAAAAATATAGAGTGTAGCCAAGTTTTTTCCTTATAGAATTTAATCTTTTCGATTCGTGCATAGAGTAGCCAAGTTTTTCTTATAGAATTTAATCTTTCGATTACCAAAACTATAAAATGCATAGAGTGTAGCCAAGTTTTTCCTTATAGAATTTAATCTTTTCGATTCGTAAAACTATAAAATGCATAGAGTGTAGCCGTTTTTTTCCCTTATAGAATTTAATCTTTTCGATACTCAAAACTATAAAATGCATAGAGTGTAGCCAAGTTTTTCCTTATAGAATTTAATCTTTTCGATACGTAAAACTATAAAATGCATAGAGTGTAGCCAAGTTTTTTCCTTATAGAATTTAATCTTTTCGATACTCAAAACTATAAATGCATAGATAGCCAAGTTTTTCCTTATAGAACTTAATCTTTTCGATACGTAAGATAAAACTATAAAATACATAGATAGAGTTTTTCCTTATAGTCGATACTAAGCCATAGAGTGTAGCCAATTTATTCGTTTTCCTCGAATTTAACTCAAACTATAAAATGCATAGAGTGTAGCCAAGTTTTCCTTAAGTTTTCGTACGCCAAGTTAGGTTTTTCCTTATAGACATTTAAGGGGACCGTCTGCTTTTTTTTTCGATTTTTCGATTTAATTCTTGCCGATTTTGATGAAAAACTCACACCCTTTTATTTGGGCCCCTTCCATTGCCTGTGGTTCGATTTTTTTCGAAATCGCCCGAACAGTTTTTGAATTATTGTCAAAAAAACGAAAAATGGCGAAATTCGCCATTTTGAAAATGCAGCACCTGGGTCAAAGGATTCAGACTTCAGAAACGGCAAGACATTCAATTTTTATTTGATTATTGCACAGAACTACTTATATCTACAACTTATCGAGAGCGTTTTTTCGATTTCGACTTCAATTTTTTTTTTGTATTTTTTGAAGTTGGGTACTTCAAGAAAAAAAAAAAAGGTAAAAAATTTTCTTACATTGACCACTTTTACAAGAAGTACAGGCACAAAACTGCGAAACGCTCTCGATCACGTTGTAGATATTTTATTTCTACAAAATGAGCCATAATATGTTAATTTTGGACATATGGTGTGCCCGGAATCCTTTGACCCACCCTAATGGTGGAGTTCCGAGATATCCGGCATTTTTGCGTTTCTCCATCTTTCAAGGCTATCTTGATATCAACAAAACAAGCATAAGATTAGTCTTCCTACACCATAATCCTTTATCATCTACCTGCATTCCGAGTCTTGCGGACTTGCCAGCACGTAACGGTTTCTAAAATCTTACGTATAGTGCGGAGTGGTGGCAGTGATATGGGGGTCTATAGGCCTACATTGACCATTTTTAAAATTTCTCAAAAATCCAAAGAAAATCATACAGCCATCTGATTTCATGTTTGAATAGAACTATTTTTACTATTTATTATGCAGAAGCCATTTTTGAGAAGTTGACCTTACTTTTTTCTTGGTGAATATTTTCCGAAGGTGGACTATTTTAACACCCTAATAGGAGATTTTGGAAACATATGTCACTTTTACAAGAACCACGTGAAAATATTGCAAATCCTCATGGCAGTATGTAATAGAACTATTATTCAGCTACAAAATGAGCCATAATACTTTTTAAAATCGGACCGATTATACGTGTGCTATGCGTAAAAATATGAAGGACCTAAAAAATGCGATCTTATTCCTTTTTATTATGTTTACATTTTACATGACAAATCATGTACAGAATACTTGTATTTGATATAATTATCTATCATATACCTATTATTGATGCTCTAATGAGGTTTTACAACGTATAATATTTTGTCGAAAGAATAACTTTTCTCCAGTCGGACGGGTACCAAACACATACTTTTTCCCCACGCGACGGGGCCGTCCTGGACCGTGAAAATCGTCTTTTTAAATTCTGCGGAATAACTCTACGGGTCACGTAGCCAAATTTTCACTCTCAGACCCCGTGGAAAGTTCGAAAAAACAATTACATGGCGATGTGAAACTATGTATAAGTATATGAGCACATATAGATAATTTTCGTGTACCCCATGACCTTTTGTTTATTTATGTTACCCGTTTGTTTCTTTGTTTGTTTATTGATTGTTTATTTGTTGTTTTTTTGATTATTAGTTTGTGTTTTCTAATATTTCTAAAAGTTATGAACACATTTTAACGAGATTTTAACCAAAAGTGAGTTTTAACCTAACTTAGAGCTTATTGCAGTTTGGTGGTGATGCGGACTTATGGTTTGGATCCAGGAATTTTTTTTCTAACTCGAAAAGTTATGAATAGATTTGAATAAAATTTAAACCTGAGGTTTGTCTTAGCCTAATTAATATTCCATATAATTTTGGTGGTGATCCTGAATATATTTGGCAAAACTACCCCCCATGGGTGGGGGGGGGAGGTTTACATTTTCGAAATTTTTTGCTCATAGATCAAAGTAACTATGGTATGATGAAAACATAAAGATAAGAAAATACACCATATGAAAAACATATCATGTTTAGTTATTTCTATGGAAAATTTCTTCATTGCCGTTTTTTGGACGCTTGCCGGATTTTGAAATTATTCCGAAAAAAAAGAAGGTTGGTCTCATCTTATGTGAAATTTGATAAGCTTTCAGAAAATAACCTCATATTTTTTATATCTCTAATCATTGCGTCCACAATTGCCGATTTTCAAAGGTACCATCAAAAAAATAATATTTCGGTCGACATCAAAAATCGCTGCTACCACCTAAAAAATAACGGTCGAGCCTTGACATTTTCAGGGGAGAAGCGGGGGACTAGCAACTACTTGCAACTGCATTAAAGTCAATTTCGGCAAGAGGGGCGAAAAATCGCCGAAAAATCAGCAGAAGGTCCCCTTATAGAATTTAATCTTTTCGATTCGTAAAACTAAAAAATGTATAGAGTGTAGCCAAGTTTTTCCTTATAGAATTTAATCTTTTCGATACTCAAAACTATAAAATGCATAGAGTGTAGCCAAGTTTTTCCTTATAGAACTTAATCTTTTCGATACTCAAAACTATAAAATGCATAGAGTGTAGCCAAGTTTTTTCCTTATAGAACTTAATCTTTCGATACGTAAGATACTCAAAACTATAAAATACATAGGAGTGTAGCCAAGTCCTTTCCATATAGAATTTAATCTTTTCGATACTCAAAACTATAAAATACATAGTGTAGCCAAGTTTTTCCTTATAGAATTTAACCTTTTCGATACTCAAAACTATAAATAACAAGTGTAGCCGAAAGTTTTTTTCCTTAATAGAATTAAGAGTGTAGCCTTTCCTTATAGAATTTAATCTTTTCGATACTCAAAACTATAAAATGCATAGAGTGTAGCCAAGTTTTTCCCTATAGAATTTAATCTTTTCGATACTCAAAACTATAAAATGCATAGATGTTTTCTTATAGATACTCAAAACTATAAAATGCATAGAGTGTAGCCAAGTTTTTCCTTATAGAATTTAATCTTTTCGATACTCAAAACTATAAAATGCATAGAGTGTAGCCAAGTTTTTCCTTATAGAATTTAATCTTTTCGATACTCAAAACTATAAAATGCATAGAGTGTAGCCAAGTTTTTTCCTTATAGAATTTAATCTTTTCGATACTCAAAACTATAAAATGCATAGAGTGTAGCAAGTTTTTCCTTATAG
The DNA here is from genome assembly GCF_003789085.1 of Penaeus vannamei. Classification (NCBI taxonomy): domain Eukaryota; kingdom Metazoa; phylum Arthropoda; class Malacostraca; order Decapoda; family Penaeidae; genus Penaeus; species Penaeus vannamei. Next base: position 256,178 of record NW_020868367.1, read on the forward strand.
AATTTAATCTTTTTCGATACTCAAAACTATAAAATGCATAGAGTGTAGCCAAGTTTTTCCTTATAGAATTTAATCTTTCGATACTCAAAACTATAAAATACATAGTGTAGCCAAGTTTCCTTATAGAATTTAATCTTTTCGATACTCAAAACTATAAAATGCATAGAGTGTAGCCAAGTTTTTCCTTATAGAATTTAATCTTTTCGATTCGTAAAACTATAAAATGCATAGAGTGTAGCCAAGTTTTTCCTTATAGAATTTAATCTTTTCGATTCGTAAAACTATAAAATGCATAGAGTGTAGCCAAGTTTTTTCCTTATAGAATTTAATCTTTTCGATACTCAAAACTATAAAATGCATAGAGTGTAGCCAAGTTTTTCCTTAAAGAATTTAATCTTTTCGATACTCAAAACTATAAAATGCATAGAGTGTAGCCAAGTTTTTCCTTATAGAATTTAATCTTTTCGATACTCAAAACTATAAAATGCATAGAGTGTAGCCAAGTTTTTCCTTATAGAATTTAATCTTTTCGATACTCAAAACTATAAAATGCATAGAGTGTAGCCGTTTTTTCCTATAGAATTAATCTTTTCGATACTCAAAAACTATAAAATGCATAGAGTGTAGCCAATTTTTCCTTATAGAACTTAATCTTTTCGATACTCAAAACTATAAAATGCATAGAGTGTAGCCAAGTTTTTCCTTATAGAATTTAATCTTTTCGATACTCAAAACTATAAAATGCATAGTGTAGCCGTTTTTTTCCTTATAGAATTTAATCTTTTCGATACTCAAAACTATAAATGCATAGAGTGTAGCCAAGTTTTTCCTTATAGAATTTAATCTTTTCGATACTCAAAACTATAAAATGCATAGAGTGTAGCCAAGTTTTCCGAATTTAATCTTTTCGATACTCAAAACTATAAAATCATAGAGTGTAGCCAAGTTTTTCCTTATAGAATTTAATCTTTTCGATACTCAAAACTATAAAATACATAGAGTGTAGCCAAGTTTTTCCTTATAGAATTTAATCTTTTCGATACTCAAAACTATAAAATGCATAGAGTGTAGCCAAGTTTTTCCTTATAAATTTAATCTTTCGCAAAACTTATGCATAGAGTGTAGCCAAGTTTTTCCTTATAGAATTAATCTTTTCGATACGTAAGATACTCAAAACTATAAAATACATAGAGTGTAGCCAAGTTTTTCCTTATAGAATTTAATCTTTTCGATACTCAAAACTATAAGATGCATAGAGTGTAGCCAAGTCTTTCCTTATAGAATTTAATCTTTTCGATACTCAAAACTATAAAATGCATAGAGTGTAGCCAAGTTTTTCCTTATAGAATTTAATCTTTTCGATACTCAAAACTATAAAATGCATAGAGTGTAGCCAAGTTTTTCCTTATAGAATTTAATCTTTTCGATACTCAAAACTATAAAATGCAGAGAGTGTAGCCAAGTTTTTCCTTATAGAATTTAATCTTTTCGATTCAAAACTATAAAATGCATAGAGTGTAGCCAAGTTTTTCCAATTTAATCTTTTCGATACTCAAAACTATAAATGCATAGAGTGTAGCCAAGTTTTTCCTTATAGAATTAATCTTTTTCGATACTCAAAACTATAAAATGCATAGAGTGTAGCCAAGTTTTTTCCTTATAGAATTTAATCTTTTCGATTCAAAACTATAAATGCATAGAGTGTAGCCAAGTTTTTCCTTATAGAATTTAATCTTTTCGATACTCAAAACTATAAAATGCATAGAGTGTAGCCAAGTTTTTCCTTATAGATTTAATCTTTTCGATACTCAAAACTATAAAATGCATAGAGTGTAGCCAAGTTTTTCCTTATAGAATTAATCTTTTCGATACTCAAAACATAAATGCATAGAGTGTAGCCAAGTTTTCCTTATAGAATTTAATCTTTTCGATACTAAGATACTCAAAACTATAAAATGCATAGAGTGTAGCCAAGTTTTTTCCTTATAGAATTTAATCTTTTCGATACTCAAAACTATAAAATGCATAGAGTGTAGCCAAGTTTTTCCTTATAGAATTTAATCTTTTCGATACTCAAAACTATAAAATGCATAGAGTGTAGCCAAGTTTTTCCTTATAGAATTTAATCTTTTCGATACTCAAAACTATAAAATAATAGAGTCAAGTTTTTCCTTATAGAATTTAATCTTTTCGACAAAACATAAAATGCATAGAGTGTAGCCAAGTTTTTCCTTATAGAATTTAATCTTTTCGATACTCCAAAACTATAAAATGCATAGAGTGTAGCCAAGTTTTTCCTTATAGAATTAATCTTTTCGATACTCAAAACTATAAATGCATAGCCAAGAGTCGATAGCCAGAGTGTAGCCAAGTTTTTCCTTATAGAATTTAATCTTTTCGATACTCAAAACTATAAAATGCATAGAGTGTAGCCAAGTTTTTCCTTATAGAATTTAATCTTTTCGATACTCAAAACTATAAAATGCATAGAGTGTAGCCAAGTTTTTCCTTATAGAATTTTAATCTTTTCGATTCAAAACTATAAATGCATAGAGTGTAGCCAAGTTTTTCCTTATAGAATTTAATCTTTTCGATACTCAAAAATAAAATGCATAGAGTGAGTTTTTCCTTATAGAATTAATCTTTTCGATACTCAAAACTATAAAATGCATAGAGTGTAGCCAAGTTTTTCCTTATAGAATTTAATCTTTCGATACTCAAAACTATAAAATGCATAGAGTGTAGCCAAGTTTTCCTTATAGAATTTAATCTTTTCGATACTCAAAACTATAAAATGCATAGAGTGTAGCCAAGTTTTTCCTTATAGAATTAATCTTTTCGATTACTCAAAACTATAAAATGCATAGAGTGTAGCCAAGTTTTTCCTTATAGAATTAATCTTTTCGATAAAACTATAAAATGCATAGAGTGTAGCCAAGTTTTCCTTATAGATTTAATCTTTTCGAACTCAAAACTATAAAATGCATAGAGTGTAGCCAAGTTTTTCCTTATAGAATTTAATCTTTTCGATACTCAAAACTATAAAATGCATAGATGTAGCCAAGTTTTTCCTTATAGAATTAATCTTTTCGATACTCAAAACTATAAAATGCATAGAGTGTAGCCAAGTTTTTCCTTATAGAATTTAATCTTTTCGATACTCAAAACTATAAAATGCATAGAGTGTAGCCAAGTTTTTCCTTATAGAATTTAATCTTTTCGATACTCAAAACTATAAAATGCATAGAGTGTAGCCAAGTTTTTCCTTATAGAATTTAATCTTTTCGATACTCAAAACTATAAAATGCATAGAGTGTAGCCAAGTTTTTCCTTATAGAATTTAATCTTTTCGATACTCAAAACTATAAAATGCATAGAGTGTAGCCAAGTTTTTCCTTATAGAATTAATCTTTTCGATACTCAAAACTATAAAATGCATAGAGTGTAGCCAAGTTTTTCCTTATAGAATTTAATTTTTTCGATACTCAAAACTATAAGATGCATAGAGTGTAGCCAAGTTTTTTCCTTATAGAATTTAATCTTTTCGATACTCAAAACTATAAAATGCTAGAGTGTAGCCAAGTTTTTCCTTATAGAATTTAATCTTTTCGATACTCAAAACTATAAAATGCATAGAGTGTAGCCAAGTTTTTCCTATAGAATAATCTTTTCGATACTCAAACTATAAAATGCATAGAGTGTAGCCAAGTTTTTCCTTATAGAATTTATCTTTTCGATACTCAAAACTATAAAATGCATAGAGTGTAGCCAAGTTTTTCCTTATAGAATTTAATCTTTTCGATACTCAAAACTATAAAATGCATAGAGGTAGCCCAAGTTTCTTTCCTTATAGAATTTAATNCTATGTTTGTAAATGTATGTGTATATATTAACCTGTCGTTATTCTCATCCATACTTTATAGACTATTATTATATTCAAGATCGAGAAATAGGAAAACAGAAAGTCAAGAAAAAAAAAGAAAAAAGAGACCGTACACCCAAAAAAAAAAAAAAAAAAAAAACAGCACACCCAGTCTTTTCCCACGCCCTCAGCCCTGGGAATCGGCGCCCACAGCTGCCTGCGTGATGGTCCGTGGATCTTGGTTCCTGTTGGACGCCCTTATGTGTGTTTTGGGCAGGACCTCGCTATCCCACAAACTAATTCATTATACACTTTTCACTGTATATCACTTATTCTTTTCTGCTTGGGACACTTTGAAATATTTTCTTGAAAGGATCTATGTCGTACAATTTTACGTTGGTGAATTGCATATGTCTATAGTAATTAGTTTGTTTTTTTTTTAAGCTGCAGAGTAAAGGGAATGCACGCTGCAGTTTTTATTTACACATAAATTAATATCACATTTATGAATTCAAGATACGAAATAGTATATGGTATTACTAGATTTCAATTTAGTTCCGTTATTAGACAATGGTTATTAGACAACTTGCGCCCTGTGCCTCTAAAGCAGGGTTCTTAACCTTGGATCCATGAATTGAAGTGTATCTGTCTGTAGATTTATAAAGATGGTTACCCAACAGCAATTCTTGTTTATT
>NW_020868367.1:265734-270734 GCF_003789085.1 Penaeus vannamei
GGGGAAAGGGGAGTGAATAATCATATAGAATTCCGTAGCCAAAGTGATTTCGGTGTTGATTCAGTGACGTCGAGGTAGAAGGCGATAAGCTTCGCGAGAGAGGGAATGGTTCAGAAGCGAGACGAAGGAGAAGCGAGTGGAATTAGCATATCCTTTGGGATCGATTGTACTAAGGATACAGATATTCGCTCTCTTCCTGATTGTCTCTGTGTCCGTCTGTCTTTATCTGTCTGTCTGTCTGTCTGTCTTCTCTGTCTGTCTGTCCTGTCTCTGTCTCTGTCTGTCTGTCTGTCTGTCTCTGTCTCTGTCTGTCTGTCCTCTCTCTCTGTCTCTGTCTCTCTCTCTCTTCTCTCTCTCTCTCTCTCTCTCTCTCTCTCTCTCTCTCTCTCTCTCTCTCTCTCTCTCTCTCTCTCTCTCTCTCTCTCTCTCTCTCTCTCTCTCTACTTACTCTCTGCTACATTCCTAATTGATGTTATCTTGCCTGTGCTACTCCATATCAAGCAAGTTTTAATTTTGCACAGTATCTTTATTCGTTTTTTTTTCCCTTTCTTTCAACTTTTTTTCACAATAGTGGACCCGCCGATATTTATTTCCAAAAAAAAAAATGAAAAAAAAAAAACATTATCACCAGACGCTCGTTATTCAAGAAAAAAAAATAGCTGTGGCCTAATAAGAATGGCCGCTACCCTTAAGCCAACCCTGCCTCATGTCAATTCATTTCAGTGGTTCAAGCTTCAGCCCCCATGTGCCAAAGGGGACTGAATGCGGAGGAATTAACACAGACTTTGCTCCGCCTACTCTCTGCTACGTCGCCTGCCCTGTTATTATCTTGTTTATGTTATTGTTCTTGTCAAGTTACCCCTTTGGTCCAAGTTTAGGTTGCCTGGGATCACGGGGGACAGAATGCATAAGCAATTAACAGACAGACAGCGAGCTTTATATGTATAATATATATATAGATCGATCGAGATAGATAGATAGATAGATACATCTATATATGCATACACACACACACACGCACACACACGCACACACACACACACATGCACACACACACAAACATGTGTTCATGTATATATATATATATATATATATATATATATATATATATATATATATATATATATATATATATATATATATATATATATATATATATATATATATATATATATATATATATATATATATATATATATATATATATAATATACAGGTGCTTTGTACCATTTTTCAATATAAGAACTTTAATAAACATCATTTTAAGTTTTCCTTCTACAAAGACTTTGTAAATCACCTGTCCTTGATGTCTAACAATCCCATTTCTATAATCTTTTACAAATCCAACGGTCACCAGGCCTTGTATGTATGTGTGCGTGTATATATATGCGGCCTCCACGAACGTGTACATGAATATGCACGCGTGTATATCTGCCAAACTAATATATGTTTTGAAGCATCAACGTCCATTGAATTTACAGGCGCGTGTGAATTCATCAGCATACCAAACACTATTAAAAGAGCGAACCACTCAACGACCGCCATTACGCGTCAAGGCAGCCGTACATAAATAAATGAATAAATAAATGAACGATGTGACAAATTATTATGCTTCGCTCTCAACACGGACGGACGGAGTGTATGAGGACGGACCGCTACGTGTGAGGGGGAAGGTTTGGCAGAAGAGACTGTGTGTCTGTGAGTGTCTGTGTATGTGAGTGTCTGTGTATGTCTGTGAGTGTCTGTGTATGTCTGTGAGTGTCTGTGTATGTCTGTGAGTGTCTGTGTATGTCTGTGAGTGTCTGTGTATGTCTGAGTGTCTGTGTATGTCTGTGAGTGTCTGTGTATGTCTGTGATGTGTGTGTCTGTGTCTGTCTGTGTATGTCTGTGTCTGTGTATGTCTGTGAGTGTCTGTGTATGTCTGGTAGTTATTATTGTCTGGTAGTTATTGTTGTTAGCTTTATCATTATCGTTATTTTGATTATCATCATTATTATCACTGTTATCGTTATCATTGTTTTCATTTTCATCAATATTATCATTATGAATTTGTTTATTATTGTTATCATCATTTTCAATTTCATCAGTGTTATTATCATTATCGATTTGATTATTATTGTTATCCTCATCAATATCATTGTTACTATTATTATGGTAATTATCATCATTATCATCATTACCATCCTCATTATCATTACGTAATCAGCATTACTATTACTTCTGTCATTATCATCATCAACAACAACTGTCATTTTCCATGCATAAATAATGAGTTTTTGCCTGATTAATGAAAGCCGTTTCCCGAGTTCATTAACGCTATCATAATCAAATTCTGTATGATTGATAACCTTCGCTGTGTATATTTGCAAGTAAAAGGAAGACTATTTCGGAGTTTTGCAAAATGTTTCACGTCAGCCATTTGGGAAAAAAAAATCAGTTAATCAGTAAACACATGATTAAGCGAATGAATTGATAATATATTGTCTCTAGATTTATATAATATGTAGATGTATCAGCAGAAATGCCATTTTTTTTTATAAAATGAATCATTTGGCTTGACTTTTCACTATAATCACGTTTCTATTACAGGTGATGTGCATATATATATATATATATATATATATATATATATATATATATATATATATATATATATATATATATATATATATATATATATATATATATATATATACAATATTCATGTTTATTGTATTTAGTATTGCATATTCGACATTATGGTAGTTTCATTTTGGAAATGTGAGCACTGTATATGTGCACCATGAACTGTAGTTTATATTTTTCTACATGTGGGTAAGTGGGGTTGTGTGTACGTGTGTGTGTGTGTATGTGTGTGTGTGTGTGGTGAGAGAGAGAGAGAGAGAGAGAGGAGAGAGAGAGAGAGAGAGAGAGAGAGAGAGAGAGAGAGAGAGAGAGAGAGAAGAGAGAGAGAGAGAGAGAATATAACATCGACCTTGTGATGCTTAATTCTAAAAAAAAATGATAAGATATATATTCTCTTTTTGCTTCTTGCTTCCTTTCTGTTCTTTCTTTTAAAGCTTAACCCTTTCCAATAACATGATAGTAAAAATTAATAATAATAATAATAATAATAATAATGATAATGATAATAATAATAATAATAATAATGATGATAATAACAATAATAATAATAATAATAATAATAATAATAATAATAATAATAATAATAATAATAATAATAATAATAATAAATAATAATAATAATAATAACAATAACAATATAAAATAATATGATAATAACATACAACATAATAAAAATAAACAATGATATAATGATGTAATACTAAACACAATAATAATGATAATAATAATAATAATAATAATAATAATAATATTAATAATAAGCTACGCAATAACCAATGCCTTTTTATTCACTATCGTTAACCTGGGTCTCACCCCACAGAACAGAGAAGAATAACAAACCAAAATACGAAGAACATTTGGTATTAAGATTCACTCGAGACACTTTCCTTATTTTTCTCTTAACGTCTTGAATACCGTACCTTTAGTTCAGCTTTTAAGACATGTTTCTCATTACTTTCGGGTCGTGCTTCAAATGTGTTATACTGAGATCTAGAACATGGTCAATGGTTGCATTTTTTTAGTATTAATGGTTCGTGTAGTGTGTGGGGGTGGGTGGGTGGGTGGGTGTTGTGTGCGTGTGTGTGTGTGTGTGTGTGTGTGTGTCGTGGTGGGTGGGTGTGTGTTTGTGGGGTGTGTTGTGTGTGTGTGTGTGTGTGTGTGTGTGTGTGTGAGAGAGAGAGAGAGAGAGAGAGAGGAGAGAGAGAGAGAGAAAAGAGAGACAGAGAGAGAAAGAGAGAAAGAAAGAGAAGAGAGAGAGAGAGAGAGAGAGAGAGAGAGAGAAGAGAGAGAGAGAGAGAGAGAGAGAGAGAAGAGAGAGAGAGAGAAGAGAGAGAAGAGGAGAGAGAGAGAAAGAGAGAGAGCGAAAGAGAGAGAGAGGAGAAAGAGAGAAAGTGAAAGAGAGGGAGAGAGAGAATTTATTCCCGTATATAAGCGTTTCTTAGCAATTGTTCTGCTTCTTCCCGTTTTCCCCCAAGGACTTTACACATCCGTATGACTTACACGTTCTCAAGGCCCGATAGCACCGACTTTTTCCAAGCGAAATTTCTGTCTTACACCCAAGAGTTGGCCTTTTATCGAGCCATTACAATCATCTATTAACCGTGATAGCATTATTCTTGTACCACACGCGAGGGTCTCTTTCTTTCTCTCTTTTTATCTTTCTTCTTCCTTTTCCGTGTTTGTGGTTTTTTTCTTTTGCTCTCATAGTTTATTTCTTTTATTTTCTTTTTGATGGTCTGTCGCAGTTTATGATTTATTTGGCCGATCATATATTTTCAGTTTGTTATGTTGTATTTATATTATTTTCATCTACAGTGGTTCTCCTTCCTTCACCCCCCTACCCGGGTACTTCTGTCATACCCCCCCCCCCTCCCCGTGGTTTCCCTCCCCACTTACCCCCTTATTCCCTTATTCTTGACTCACACTTTCCCTATTTCCCTCCTTCGCACTTTTCCTCACATCCTTACCTTTACCCTGATCCCCACTTATCCCAACACTGACCCAAACCTTATACCCTTTTCCTCCCCTTATCAACCTATTCCCCATCCCCTTTTCGACCACACCCGACTCCTCAGCCTCCTACCCTTCATACCCCTACCTTACCCCAACACCCTACCCAACTCCTACCTTATTACGCCCACACTGAGCCCAATCCCTACCCTCTATTCATGTCCTTACCCATCTCAACGCCATAACCAGACCCCTACTCTTTCTCCCACACTCAACACCCCTATCCCATAACCCCTATTTACTACCTCACCTTCCTCAACCCTCTATCTTACCCCTTTCCCAACCTCCAAACAGCCCTCACCCTTCCTCCACCCCTCCCCCTCCCTTCCCCAACAGTTGGACACCCTACCTCCACCCACCAACAG
>NW_020868367.1:280734-283234 GCF_003789085.1 Penaeus vannamei
GAATTCAAGCCAGCCCGCGGCCCTTTGCACCATTAAGTAATGCTACTTCCATTAAATTACATGAGTCAAAATTGGGTTTTTCTCGGAGCAACCCCTCAGAAAAAAAAAAAAAAAAAAAAAAAACAGGTGGTGGTAGGGTTGCCGAAGTAACTGATCTTGACAAATTGGCACCAGGAGTTTCGTTAGGATATATTTTTTTATTATGTGTAAGAATAAGCGAATTAGCCTTCGGTGACAGCACAAAAGATAATGAACCTGACTAAATCATATATGTGTATGTATATATATATATATATATATATATATATATATATATATGTGTGTGTGTGTGTGTGGTGTGTGTGTGTGTGTGTGTGTGTGTGTGTGGGTGTGTATACGTGTGTATGTGTGAATAGATAGATAGATATAGAAATACACACACAAATATAAATGTCCATATATATACACATATATACATGTTATGTATATGTGTATATATATGTATATATAGATAGATAGATAGATAGATAGATAGACAGATAGATAAATAGATAGATAGATAGATAGATATATGATAGATAAGATAGATAGATGTATATATCTATATCTATCTATTATCTATCTATATCTATATATATATATATATATATATATAATATATATATATATATATATATACATATATATATACACAAGCTTGTATATTTGATATATGCTATTACAGTAAGGAAAACACCATGGAAAATTACATCACAAAACTTTTTGAAAACGGCGCTTAATTGCTCCTCTTTCAGTAGCTCTGCGTAAATTAGTTAATGGATCCGGATTATAAAATGCCAGGCTGCTGATGGGCATAAGGCGCGGAATGCCTTTGCGTGGTACTTAAATCCCTAAAATTGGCTTTTCCGAAACTAAAAATGATTGATGAATGAACGAATTTTACGAATGTTATCTACCTAGCTATCATTTATTATCTATCTTTTTGTATATAATATATATTTTGATGTAAATATTACACACATGACACAGAAAGACAGAGAGAGAGAGAGAGAGAGAGAGAGGAAGGAGAGAGAGGAGAGAGTGAGAGAGAAGATGAGAGAGAGAGAGAGAGAGAGAGAGACAGACAGACAGACAGAGACAGAGAGAGGAAGAGAGAGAACGGCATAGATTTATACAGAAAGAAAGAAAGAGATTAAGATATGAAAAAAAGTAATTAAAATGACACAAAAACAAGCAAAAAGAAAAAGGAAAAAGAGAAAGAACAAAAACAAAAAAATCACCCATCCTTCTCAGACCATCGCCCACCAAAACCGCACGAAAACCAACCTTACTCACAAAAAAACACAACCCAACAAAAAAAAAAACACACCCAACTAAAAAAAAAAAAAACACAACCCAACTAAAAAAAAAACACAACACAACTAAAAAAAACAAACCAACAAACAAAAAACACAACCCAACTAAAAACACAACCCAACTAAAAAAAAACACACACAACCCATCTAAATAAAACACACACACAACAAAAAACAACACAAACCAACAAAACAAAAAAACAAACCCAACTAAAAAGAAAACACAACCAACAACAAAACAGACAACCCAACAAAAAAACACAAAACACAACAACAAAAACACAACCCAACTTACACCGATAACTACAAAGGGCGTTCGGGGACGAGAGAACACCAATAATTAGGTTTGATTCCCGTGCAGAGGGGAAGTCTGCAACATCGCTCGCCATTTCCTGCAGTTGCAAGGCGGTGGTCGGAGGCACGCTGTCTGGGCCGCTTTGTCATGCCTCGGGACATGACGATTTCTGCAACATTGATTGTGCCGGCGGGGGGAAGGGGGTGAGGGGGGGGGGGAGGGGGGAGGGGGGAAGGGGAGGGGAAGGGGGGGGAGGAGGGGTGGGGGGGGACAGGGGGAGAGGGGGGGAGGGTAGGGGGTAGGGGGTGGGGATAGGGGGTGGGGGTAGGGGGTAGGGGAGAGGGGGGAGGAGGAAGGGGGTGGGGAAGGGGGTAGGGGGAAAAGGGGAAGGGGGTGGGAGGAGGGGTAGGGGGTAGATGTTGCTACCTTCGTGACTGTAATCGTGTTTTATTGTCAGTGTAATGGGTGTTATTATAGGACTTGTTTGCTGTTATCATTATGATTATTGACATTAGTAATAGCTGTAATTGAAGTAGTTGGAGGGGGAGGCGTGGTAAGATCATATCATTATTGTTGTTGCTGTTTTTGTTATTATTATGTTTGTTGTTGTCTTATTGTTATTTTTGTTGTTGATGCTGTTGTTATTTTTGTTATTTATATTTGTTGTTGTCTTTATTGTTATTTTTTGTTGTTGTTGTTGTTTATTATTATTTCTGTTGTCTTATTGTTATTTTGTTGTTCTTATTGTTTTTTTGTTGTTGTTTTATTGTTATTGTTTTTTGTTGTTGTCTTTATTGTTATTTTGCTGTATTTTTATTGTTATTTTTGTTGTTGTTGTTGCTGATATTTTATTTATTATTTTAACATGAAA
>NW_020868367.1:293234-295720 GCF_003789085.1 Penaeus vannamei
CCCTTGCCACACGCTGTAGCCAATTCCCTCCTGTCACACACCCCTTAACTCACTAGGTTTTCCTGTCTTCCGTTCGCGCTCTCTCGACTAAACCAAAACAGAAGGAGAGAGGATTGGCGAGAGTTCCTTGAATACATAAAATAATGATTTACGTCACACTCGGGAAGGAGAAAATGGAAAGAGAAGAAGAGAGAAAGGTAGAATGACCTGCATTTAAGAGACAGGGATATCTTGTGCGCTCACTTCTGGAATTCAGAAAGAACAATTAATACCCTGGAGATTCTTTCGCAAAAACAGCAGACTGGTAAAAGAAAAAAGAAAAGAAAGAAAAAAAATAGGATTATACAGAGACTTGGAATATGATACAGTATTTTCATTTTGTGCCTGATATCTTTTTATTTTGGGATATGTGCTGCATGCATATTAATTTCCCTTGTGTGTGAAAGTGTGTGTGTTTGTGTGCGCGAGTGTGTGGGTGTGTATGTGTGCGTGAGTGTGTAGGTGTGTGTGTGTTATCCGAATTTCTATGCGAGATTTAGCAGTAGCGGAAAAACCCGGAATGAGTCCGTGAGCTTTAACGCAGTGTAGCTTAATACCATGTACATTCCCGTTCATGTTTATGTACGCAAAGAAGAGGAGATAAGAGATAAGCAGATAAGAGGGCCCAGATACCCGCATGTATCAGATTGCGAGGAGAGTAAATTTGCCACGCCGGGTTTCCAGCTTCCAGCATCATTGTCGGGGGAGAAGTTGGTAATTATCTCCTCCAGCTTCCCACTTCCTGGGGAGAGGAGAGACGGCCCGGGAGTACCTGCGGAGGTCACGTGTCACTCGCAAGACAGCGGAGGGAGTGAAGGGAGTGGGTTCCTGCGCGAGTGTGGCTTTCTTGGCGTGGCTTTCCTGGTGTGGCTTTCCTGGTGTGGGTTTACTGGTGTGGCTTTCCTGCTGTGGCTTTCCTTGGTGTGACTTTACTGGTGTGGTTTACTGGTGTGGCTTTCCTGGTATGGCTTTCCTGGTGTGGGTTTACTGGTGTGGGTTTCCTGGCGTGGCTTTCCTGGTGTGGCTTTCCTGGCGTGGCTGGCTTCCCTGGTGTGGCTTTCCTGGTGTGGCTTTCCTGGTGTGGCTTTCCTGGTGTGGCTTTCCTGGTGTGGCTCTCCTGGCGTGGCTTTCCTGGTGTGGCTTTCCTGGTGTGGCTTTCCTGGTGTGGCTTTCCTGGTGTGGCTTTCCTGGCGTGGCTTTCCTGGTGTGGCTTTCCTGGCGTGGCTTTCCTGGTGTGGCTTTCCTGGTGTGGCTTTCCTGGCGTGGCTTTCCTGCTGTGGCTTTCCTGCTGTGGCTTCCTTGGTGTGACTTTACTGGTGTGGGTTTACTGGTGTGGCTTTCCTGGTGTGGCTTTCCTGGTGTGGCTTTCCTGGTGTGGCTTTACTGGCTTTCCTGGCGTGGCTTTCCTGGTGTGGCTTCCCTGGCGTGGCTTTACTGGCGTGGATTTCCTGGTGTGGCTTTCCTGGTGTGGCTTCCCTGGCGTGGCTTTCCTGGTGTGGCTTTGCTTAGTTGAGTTCGTTTGGGTGTGTGCGTGTGCGTGTTGGTGAAGGTCTTGTGTTTCTGAGGGATTGTCTGGGTGAGTGTGGCGTTTCTTGCATGTTTAGGTAGAGTTGTGTGGTCGTCCGTGTTGTATGTTTTCATATGTCTCTCTCTCTCTCTCTCTCTCTCTCTCTCTCTCTCTCTCTCTCTATCCTCTATCTATCTATCATATATATATATATATATATATATATATATATATATATATATATATATATATATATATATATATATATATATATATATATATATATATATGTATATATATATATATATATATATATATATATATATATATATATATATATATATATAATATTATATATATATATATATATATATCATATATATGTGCGTATACATATATGCACACACACACACACACACACACATATATGTGTGTGTGTGTGTATGTGTGCGTGTTCGTGTGCGTGTGCGTGTGCGTGTGTGTGTATGTGTGTGTGTGCGTGTGTGTGTGCGTGCATCTACGTGTGTGGCTATGTGCGTGTGCTTGCATTCTTCTACACCCTTTTCCTTTCCTTTCCTCCCCAGAACAAAAAAAAAAAAAAAAATCCCGGCCATTTTGATCCAACAGTGATCCTCCAATCCTCCTCAATTTCTCTGATCAAGAATAGGATTTCCTTGTACAATCTGCTTCTTTCATTCTCCGATCTACGTGATGGCTGTAGGATTTCACATTCCCCTCCATCCCCAAGAAGGAATTTTATGGATTTCTTCACTTATTCCTTTTCCTCTCTTTTCTTTCTTTTTCTCGCTTCATTTTGGCCTCTTTTGGCTGACTTATCCGATGGTTTTGCCTATTCTTTTTTTGTTCTTTATTTTCAATTCTTTATCACTAGTCATTACGTTCTTATCACTGTTGTTATGTTAATTATGTCCAATTTTCA
>NW_020868368.1:7500-19649 GCF_003789085.1 Penaeus vannamei
TTTTATGGCATTCTTTTTTGTTTTAACGTCCTACCCCCAAAAAATGCAATAAAACGGCAAAGAGAGAGTGCCATCTATGGAAAGCCCAGACGAGTGCCCAGTATACGAGAGGATGGGGGAAAAGGTGCCAAAATACCCCCCCTCCCCTACCCCACCCCCACCCCCCAAAAATAGGAAACAAGACGATGAAGAGAAGAAAAAGAGAGAGAAATGAATCAATAAGTGAGAGGGAATAATAAAAGAAGATATTGACAAAATGAAGAAATATTAAGGAATAAGACAAAAAAAAGGAGAAAAAAGTCAGGAGGCAAAACGACATAACGAAAAAAAAAAAAAAAAATTAAGGAGAGAAAAAAAAAAAGGAAATTAAAATAAAAGATGAAACAGGAAAAAACAGGAAAGAAAAGAAAGAGACAAAGAATAAAAAGTAGGAAAAAAAAGGCGATAAAAAGAGAAATAAGAGGAAAAAGAGGAAAACAAGAGTGCCAACCATTACAAGAGGAATGGGGGGGGGCGGGGTTACGACACAATAACACCCTCCCTACCCCCACCCCCCAACCGCACCCAATAATACCCTTGTTTATTGCAGAATAATCCTTGTTATATTGTTGGGGGTGGGGTGAGGCAGATGGGGGAGGGGGGAGAGGAGAGAAAGAGCGAAGGCGAATGAGAATGATAAAAAGGTGGATATTTACATACATAATACATATATATATATATATATATAATATATATATATATATATATATATATATATATAATATATATAATATATATATATTTATATGTATATTATTATATAGTATATTTATATATATATATATATATATATATATATATATATATATATATATATATATATATATATATATATATATATATATAGTATATATATATACACACTATATGTGTGTGTGTATTGTTATATATATATATATATTTATATTATATAATAAAGTATAATAATATAAATAGTATATATATAGTATAGTAGTATATATATATATATATATATATAATATGATATATATATATATATATATATGATATATATATATATATATGATATAATAATAGTATATATATTATATATATATATATTAGTATATATATATATATATATATATATATATATAATATATTATTATTACTGTATAGACCATCGCACTACAATACCATTAACATCACCATAATCACCGCAATTAACGTCAACATCGCTACCATTACCATTAACATATCCGTTACTTAATGTTTCCTAAAATCAGTAGAAAACATCTGCCTTAATCCCGTGTCCCGGATGTTATATAACAGCCGCGGACAATATTTTTTTATAGGCCTAAGTGGATCAGCGTGTTTAATGGGATTAAAATCTAAGTTGTATTTCCGGTGGCCAGAATTTTAAAGTGAAAGTGTATGTACGTACACTTATATAAACAAACATAAACATACACACATGCATACACAAACACGCACACGCATACACACACACACACACACACACACACAACACACAACACACTGCACGCACAAACACATCACATACACCACCCTCACACACACACACTCACGGCCATACACACACATACAAAGAACCTAACATAAATAAAGGGGGTCCACCATATTCACACACACACACACACACACACACACACACACACACACACACACACACACACACACATATATATTATATATATATAGCCTACATTGATATATCTCCATTTATCTATCTATCTATCCATCTATTTTTTTAAATTCTTCATTACTGCTATACCAATGATACCAGCATCAACAACAACACCGACGCCAACAAAACAAACAAACACATAATTACAACAAAAAAATCATAAAAAAAGAATTACATCTGTTCTCCCTCCGCGGCGGGCTTTGACGTCAGCCGCACGCCCACCGCCAACTCGGGCTGACTTTCCCGCCGCTGACGATCAACAGACTCTTTCCACGCACTCTGCTGACACCGAAACCCGTCTGGTTCAATTTTCGGGGGAAATTTGAACCCTTGCGTGCTGTTCAGATGAGGAGGGGGGGAGGTAGGGGGGTAGGAGGTGGTATGGGGGAGAAGGTAGGGGGGAAGAGGTAGGGGGAGGGAGGGGAAGGAGGAGGTATGGGGGAAGGTAGGGGAAGGAAGGGCGGAGGGGGAGGAGGAGAGGTAGGGGAAGAGGTAGGAAGAGGAGGTGGAGGAGTGGAGGGGGGGCGGGAGGGGGAGGAGGTAGTGGGGGGAGGGGAGGAGTTAGAGGAAGAGGTAGGGGGGAAGAGGAGGAGGTGGAGGGGTAGAGGGGGGGGGAGGGGGAGGTGTGAGGGAGGAGGTAGGGGGAGGGGGAGCGGTAGGGGGAAGGAGGAGGACGAGGGGCAGGAGGACTAGGGAGGGGGAGAGGGAGAGGGGTGGAGGAAGAGGAGGAGGAGGAGGAGGAATAGGAGGTAGGGGGAGTAGAGGAGGAGGGACGCTGTGTGTAAATGGATATCTGTCTGTGTATCTCTTTGTGCAAGTGTGTCTTGTTATTTCTTTCTTTCTTTTTATCTCTCTCTGTCAGACTTTCTTTCTCTTTCTCTCTGCCTCTTTCTCTTTCTCTCTCTCTCTCTCTCTCTCTCTATCTTCCTCCCTCTTCCTATCTCCCTCCCTCTCTCTCTCTCTTTCCTTTCCTCTTCCTATCTAACCCTCTCTCTCTCCTCTTTTCCTTCTCTTCCTATCTCCTCCTCCTCTCTCTCTTTCTCTCCCTCTCTCCATCTCCCCTCTTCTTTTCCTTTCTTCCCTCCTTCCACTCTCTCCGTATCCCCCCTTTTCTTTATCCTCTTTCTCTCCCCGTGAGAACATACAAATTACCGTGGGAGAAAGACAATAAAAAGAAAAAAAAGTGATACATCATCTTCGGCGACATCCTGGAGTTATTGCGCGGAAGAAAGTAGTTCCGGTTTCGAAGAGAGAGAGAGAGAGAGAGAGAGAGAGAGAGACAGAGAGAGAGAGAGAAGAGAGAGAGAGAGAGAGAGAGAGAGAGAGAGAGAGAGAGAGAGAGAGAGAGAGAGAGAGAGAGAGAGAGAGAGAGGAGAGAGAGAAGAGAGAGAAAAGAGAGAGAGAGAGAGAGAGAGAGAGAGAGAGGAGAGAGAGAGAGAGAGAGAGAGAGAAGAGAGAGAGAGAGAGAGAGAGAGAGAGAGAGAGAGAGAGAGAGAGAGAGAAGAGAGGAGAGGAGAGAGAGAGAGAGAGAGAGAGAGAAGAGAGAGAGAGAGAGAGAGAGAGAGAGAGAGAGAGAGAGAGAGAGAGAGAGAGAGAGGAGAGAGAGAGAGAGAGGGAGAGAGAGAGAGAGAGAGAGAGAGAGAGAGAGAGAGAGAGAGAGAGAGAGAGAGAGAGAAGGAGAGAGAGAGAGAGAGAGAGAGAGAGAGAGAGAGAGAGAGAGAGAGAGAGAGAGAGAGAGAGAGAAAGAGAGATAGAGATCAATATTGCCTCGTTTTTTTTTTTTATTATGTCTTTCCTCTTTTCTTTTTTTCTGGAAGGAAATGTTTCCGGGAATCGCGTTTGTTGTTGTTGTTGTGAGTAGCGGTGGTGGTTGTGGCGGTATTGTTGTGGTTGTTGTTAGTGGTGCTGCAATCACTGTTGTTTCTGTTTCTGATACTGTTTCTTTTCGTTTGGCCGTTGTTTTTATGTTTTTGTTGTTTTGTTGTTTCTGTTGTTTTTTTTGTTTTGTTATTGTTGTTGTTATTGTTGTTTTTGTTGTTTTTTTGTTGTTGTTTTTTGTTGTTATTTGTTGTTGTTGTTTTTTTGTTATTGTTACTGTTGTTGTTATTGTTGTTTTGTTATTGTTGTGTTTGTTATTGTTGTTGTTTTTGTTATTGCTGTTGTTGGAATGCCTGTCGTTACACTTGTTTTTTTTTTGCTGTTGGTGATGTTCTTAACTGTTGATTTTGTTACTGTTGTTGTTATTGTCACTGTTGATGTCATTTTTCTTTTTATTGTATTCACGCATATTCTATAATTGTGTTGCATTATATTGCCTTGTGGGTGTTCTTTATAATATAATAAAATATTTATTCTAAAACAGACATATGATAATGTTATTAAATCATGGCACTAGCAACATAACAGAATGACAGCCGATAATTAGAACAATAAAAACATCCCTAATAACAACAAACAAAAAAACACCGAAGGTTATGCGACCAACAACAAAAATTAAACAACAATAATAACAACAACACTGAATTGATATAGCAAAAACAACACTAACGAAGAAGAAGAACAATAAAGATTATAACAACAAATGAACTCCAACAACAACAACAAGAATATTCTGGCGACCTTTATCTTTTGAACAAAAACGGAGGTAAAATCCTAAAAGCACGATGACTCTGCAATCCTTCCAAACGATCTAGAACAAACACAGGAAGACTTTATACTTGTTTATAATTGTGTAAGTCTGTTTATCGCAGCGTTTTGAAGTTACTAAATCGACAATAAAGGGTACTATAAAAGTTTTAAATTTTTGTTTCGTCGCTCGTAAAATCCGCGCCATCAAAAAGCGCCTCTGGTGGCCGCTTCTTGAACTACTGGATTTTCTGCTGTCTCTTTATTTTATTTTCGAGACATTTTATGTGATGGTTTTGATATTTTTATCATCTTTGTCGAATCGCTTTTGCGCAAGCACACGCACGCTCGCACACAAAACAACATACACACACACCCACAGACAAACACACAAAACACACAAGCACGGACGGTAGAGACTAAAAAAACACACACACGCCTGTAAGCAAAAAGCACACATACACTCACACACAGGCACACACCCACACACACACACACACAACACACACACACACACACACACACATACGCACGACACAACACAAACACACACTCACAACACACACAAACCAAACAATACAAACACATACACATCGAACAAGCAAACAGACGCCCCCCCCCCCTCCCCCCCCCTAAACCAACCCTCATTTGTGTGTCTTTACGTGTCGACATCGAACAACATAGGAAGTGTGGGCGTGAAGAAGCCGTTGTGGGCGTCTTGAGGGCGTGGGAAGGTCAGAGAAATCAGTCATATAGGTCACGTGACCTTCGAAGGAAAACGGGGGAAAGGAAAGAAAAAATAATGTGAAAAGGGGGACGGAATAGGGTGGGAAAAAGAGATAGAACATTGTGGGAAAATTAGAGGGAAAGATTAGAGAGATAGATTGATAAACAGAGTTATAAATGTATTCAAACACACACACGCCCACAACCACAGATAGATAGATAGATAGATAGATAGGTAGATAGGTAGAAGATAGATAGGTAAGATAGATAGATATAGATAATGATAGGTAGATAGAGATGGGTAGATAGATAGGTAGATAGATGAATAGATAGGTAGATAGATAGATAGATAGATGGTAAATAGATAGATAGTAGTAGGTAGATAGATAGATGGTAGATTAGATAGATAGATAATAGGTAGGTGAATAGATAGATGGTAGATATAGATAGATAGGTAGATGAGATAGATGGTAGATAGATAGATAGATAGGTAGGTAGATAGATAGATGGTAGATAGATAGATAGATAGGTAGATAGGTAGATAGATAGATGGTAAAGATAGATGATAGGTTAGATAGATAGAATAGATAGATAAGATAGACAGATAAATAGAAGATATAGATAGATATGAGAAGGAGGGAGAAAAGAGAGAGATCTGTAGACAACAACAAAGCAAAAAAGAAAAACAAATCTTGAAAATAATATAAAATAAAAATAATTAAGACCATGATTTTAACATCCACTTAATACCAGTTATTACCAAAGATTATTTACAATTAATTCTTACAGACCTCCCCCCTGAACCAAGTAAACCCCCTGAATCTCTCTCTCTCTCTTTCTCCCCTTCTCTATTTATCTATTTTATATGTCTTGTTCTTCGTTTTGTTGTCTTGTCTCTCTTTCTGTGTGTCTGTCGGGCAGTCTCTCCCTATTTCTCCATCTATTTTGTCTGTTTATTCGTTCTGTCTGTCAGTCTGTCTCTGTGTGTCTGTTTGTTTGTCTGCCTTTCTGTCTGTCTGTCTGTCTGTCTGTCTGTCTGTCCTGGTCTGCCTCTCTCTCTCTCTCTCTCTCTCTCTCTCTCTCTCTCTCTCTCTCTCTCTCTCTCTCCATCTCTCTCTTTCTCTTCATCTCTCTCGTCTCTGTCTCTGTCTCTCTCTCTCTCTCTCTCTGAAAACCCAAAGTGTCACGTGAATCGCCGCCCCTCCACTCGACACCGTGTCATTCCAGATTCTTTCGTCATGATTGTTTCTTGTCAGTCAAGTGCGTTGTGTCATGTCATGCGTCATGTCATGCAATCCCCGCCTTTGTTCTCTCGGGTGTCGGTAACAGCGCGTGAGATTTCGGTTCCAAGGAAGTGAATGGTGATGCAATGGTAATTATGATGAGTGTGATGATGCAGAAGGTGGAAATTTTTGGAATTTGGGTAAAGGATCATCATCACCATTAGTTATAATGGTGATGATGATGATGTGGTGATGATAATGAATATAATAGTAATGATAATAATACTAATGATATAATAATAAAATCATGATAGTAATAAATGATAATATTAATGAATAATAAGATAAAAAAAAAATAATACTAATAATAACAATGATGATAATGATAATTGTAATGAATATAATAAGATAATAATCAGAATAAGGATAATAAAATAATGAAGATTCTGATGTAAGTATTTAAGTCCTATCATTATTCCAAGCATTTACATCTACGAGAAAAAGTCAAGATGTTGAACATACTTATACTTACGGATCTTCAGAAGTTCATGTATATCCAAGCACTCGTTTCTGTAAATAGAAAAAAAAAATAAAGTTAAGTAAATGATGAAATAAGAACAAAGAATTTGAATTTCGAATGAATAAAAAGAATATAATATAGTATGATATATATATATATATTATTATATATATATATATATATATATTATATTATATATATATAACGTATTTATACAAAGGAGATGACAACTGCAACGGCAACAACAAAACTTAGAAAAAATAAAAAAAAATAAAAAAAAAAAAAAAAAAAAGTTTAAAGGTTGAGCCGTTTAAAAATTGCCCGTTTCCCGCCAAACTTTAAATGTTACCCTTTAAATGTCCAAGTAACGAACTCGATCATTTTCTTCGTCCGGTTTCGTGAACAGCTGCATCCTCTCTCTCTTACTTATTACCTGACTCTCTTTATCTCGCTTTATTTCCTCTTACGCTGTCTGTCTTTGTCTGTCTCTTATCTTTGTTTCAGTCTCTCTATCTCTTTCTGTGCCTGAGGTAGACACTGTCTCCGTCTCTCTCTCTCTATCTCTCTTTCTCTCTCTCCCTCTCCCTCTCTTCCGCTCTTTCTCTCTTACTCACTCTCTCATTCTTTCTCTCTCCCTCCCTCCCTTCCTCTTTTCTCTTCTCTCTCCTCTCCATCTCTTCCTCTCTCTCTCTCTCTCTTTCTCATTTTGTGTATTTCTCAGACGCTCTCTTTATTTGTTTCTTTTTCTGGTTCTTTATGTTTCTCACTTCACCCTTCTCTTTCCTTCTGTTTGTGTGTTTCAAATCCACAATCGATATCTTTTCTTGTTCCCTCTTTCCCTTTCCTTCCTTTTTTGTTCTTTCTCCCAAACTTCTTTATTTCTTGTTTCTTGAATTCCTTTTACATTTTCCCTTCATTCTCTTCTCATAATGTTTCATCTCAGATTCCTCTTTTTCGTCTTATATCTCTTCCTACCTTCTCCTTCTTCTTCATATTCCTTTTCTCCTCCCCTTCCACCTCCTCATTCTTTCCTTCTTTCTCTCCACTTCTTTCGGTTTCCCTCTCATATTTCCTCTTTCCGGGAAAATTACTTCAGATTTTTATATCTTTTGCTTGTGAGCAATTTTCTGATCTTTGGCTTAAGTTGTTTTTATTTTCATTCATCTAATTTGCTAAGATTTTTGTGAATTATAAAATTATTGTTTTATGATCATGACGTTACGGTAATAACAACAACAATTACAATAAAAACAATAATAATGATTTTGATGCTACTTGATGTTACTGTTTATAACTGTATTAACAATAACAATGATATTAATAATAATGATAATAATAAAACATGATATAATTAATACTGTTAATCTGTTTGGCACTACTCTTTTCCTTGCCTCTCTCTCTCTCTCTCTCTCTCTCTCTCTGTTTCTGTTTCTCTCTCTCTCTTTCTCTCTCCTTCCTTCCTCCCTTCCCCTCTCTTTATCTGTCTCTCTCTCTCTCTCCCTTCCCCCTCCCTCTGTCAGTATGTCTGTCTCTGTCTGTCTGTCTCTCTCTCTCTCTCTCTCTCTCTCTCTCTCTCTCTCTCTCTCTCTCCCTTCCCCCCTCTCTTTGTCTCTGTCTCTATCGCTCTTTCCCCCCCCCTTCGCCTTCTAACTGTAGCAGAAATTCCCACTAAACTCAGTAATCTTCCACAAAAATAGAAAAACAAATTCTCGAAATTCTCCGTGTTTTTTTCCATTTTCTACGAGAATTTTGTAATATTGATCTACCTTGCTTACGTCATTATCAACATATCAATTAATGCAAGATTTTAATCGATACAATTTTACGATCTCATCAATCACAATATAATGATGCTTATTCGCAAATAGGAATTTAATAGCATGTTACCTATTCATGCATGGAAACGGATTTCTGCCACGTGCACCAGCTATAGCATTTGCACCAACCCACATTTCGCAATATGGCAACATGGCGGTCAACGGTTGCACACTCTTGCCCAACGGTTCCTTCTGACATTAAAAA
Source organism: Penaeus vannamei (assembly GCF_003789085.1). Taxonomy (NCBI): domain Eukaryota; kingdom Metazoa; phylum Arthropoda; class Malacostraca; order Decapoda; family Penaeidae; genus Penaeus; species Penaeus vannamei. Next base: position 16,304 of record NW_020868368.1, read on the forward strand.
AAGAAAGAAAAAAAAAAAAAGAGAGAGAGAGAGAAAAGAGAAGACATTTAATCTCAAATTATCCGTTACATGTCACGTGATCTGAAGCAAAACGTGATGTAGTTTAAATTCCTAACTGTTCGAGTTTCTAACGATAAATACGATGTATCTTTTTACTTATATTGTTTGTAGTATTTTTAATAACTTCGAACGACTGTATAATGTGATAAATATGTATAGATTTTTGTTGTCATTAAAGCTATCATGATAAGCTTATTAAATGTTATCTACCTTTTAATAATTCATTGCGACATGGCAGCTGTTGAGATAAGGTAATCAGAACACAGAGCGGAAGTTGGGAGATAAGGAATGCGAGAGAACGTGCAAGGAGAGATAAAAAGACAGGCAGATGGAGAGAGGGACACACACACACACAAAGAGAGAGAGAGAGAGAGAGAGAGAGAGAGAGAGAGAGAGAGAGAGAGAGAGAGAGAGAGAGAGAGAGAGAGAGAGAGAGAGAGAGAGAGAGAAGAGAGAGAATAGAAATAGAAGAGAGAGAGAGAGAGAGAGAGATAAAGAATAGAAATAGAAAGAGAGAGAGAGAGTAATTATCAATACCAGAAAAAATAGTCTCTTATACACACACACATACATACCCCCCACAACACCCCCCACCCCTCCACCCCTCCACCACCCCTACAACCCCCCCACCACATAGTCACACCCACCAAATTAGCCCCAAAAAGTGATGCCAAGAAGAGGGGAAAATCTATCTTGAGAAGCGAGGGGAGACGGAAATCCCAAAACAAGGAAGGGAGTCTTAACTGCGACTTTCTTGTCAGCGAAGATTTAGAAGGAGAGAAAGAGAGAGAAAAGAGAAGCAATTAGAAGTGAAATGACGAAAGTGATTTTTTATTGTTATAATCAATTTTGAAAATTAATATTATTGTGATTAATCTTTGCCATCCCTACTCTTAATATCATTATCACAATTATTATAATTAATATCACTATTACCGTTTCCCTAATGGAGAGAGAGAGAGAGAGAGAGAGAGAGAGAGAGAGAGAGAGAGAGAGAGAGAGAGAGAGAGAGAGAGAGAGAGAGAGAGAGAGAGAGAGAGAGAGAGAGAGAGAGGAGATAGCAATGGAAATATTTGTAGTAAGAGACTACGGAGAGATAAATAATTTGCTTAATAAGAAGAGGAAATAGTGAAGAGATAGGCATAGACAGAGGAAAATAGAGCTAATAAAAAGAAAAACAAATGACAAAGTTTGAAAGGAAAATGAAAATAAAATAAGTAGAGAAAGTAAGAAACTCAACATAAAGAATATAGACCAAGAAAAAAAATATCAAGAAAAATAAATGGAAAATTAACGAGAGAAGAATAAGACGAGAAACGCCGATAAAGAGAAAGGACAAGAAAGAGGGACAGACTAAGAGGGAGAGCGAGAAAGCAGACCGGATGAGAAGAAAGACCGTTAACTGTAAAGGAAGTGTTACCTCCTGTTCTCTTTCACTTTTCATCGCTTTTTATCCTTTATTCCTCCTTTTAATCTCTGTGTTGCTTCTTTTTCATATTTTCTTGGTTTCCTATTTATTTTATTATCATTTTTTTTTATTTTTTTTTCCTCGCCGATAGGAATTTTTAAATTGATTCCTATTAATTTGCTGTTCTACTTCTTCATCTTTTCTTTGTGTATATTTGAACATAAATTTAATTATTCTATTTTCAATTTCGTTCCTAAAAAAGGTAATGGGTAACAGACATATATGATAATCAATGCCTTGATAAAAGAAAAGTTGAAAAACAACAGCGCATCGCCAGCGCAGGCGAAAGGAGATCTAATCGCAATAAGGTCAGAGAGTAAACACCTTCCCGCCATCTATTCGAAGGGCTTCAAACGCCTCTAATTACGAAAAAAGTGGATGTGGGAAGGAGTTAAAAGGAGTGTGGGAAAAGGGAGCGAAGGGAGGTAAGGGGCAAAAGAAAGAGAGAGAGAGAGAGACGAACAACAAAGAATTCGAACGTCAGATCCCAACGGATTCCCTTTCCCAACAACCCTTTGTCAGCGGATCCGATCGCCCATTCAGGGTGCTACCGCTTGTCCTTTGGGGGTGACGAGGAGGAGGAGGAGAAGGAGGGGGAGGAAGGCAGGGGGCAGGGGACAGGGGGGGTAGGAGGAAGGCGGGGGAGGGGGGGAGGAGGCAAGGGGGAGGCAGTGGGAGGAAGGCGGCGGGGGAGGGGAAACGGAAGGCAGGGGGTAGGGCGGTGGACGGGAAGAGGAGGGAGGACGAAGGCATGTGGGTTGAAGGATGAGTAGAGGGGGGTTGGGAGGGTGGGGTGAGGGAAGAGGAAGGAGAATATAAAAAGACGATGAAAGAGGGAGTTGAGAGGCAGTGAAAGAGGGGAGCAAGGAAAGGGAGAGAGAAAAGGTCGATTTGTCGATCAAATTCATAAGAGCGACTGCACATTGGAGGAATGGGAATTAAAGAGGAGAGAGAGAGAGAGAGAGAGAGAGAGAGAGAGAGAGAGAGAGAGAGAGAGAGAGAGAGAGAGAGAGAGAGAGAGAGAGAGAGAGGAGGAGGGGGGGGGGGGGGGGGGGGGAGGGGGAAGAGAGAAAGGGGTTGACGGTGAGAGAGAGAGAGGGAGAGAGAGAGAGAGAAGGAGAGAGGAGAGAGGAGAGAGAAGAGAGAAAGAAGAGGAGAAAGGGTGACGAGGGAGAGAGAGAGAGAGAGAAAGAGAGAAAGAGAAAGAAGAGAAAGAGAAAGAGAGAGAGAGAGAGAGAGAGAGAGAGAGAGAGAGAGAGAGAGAGGAGAGAGAGAGGAGGAGAGAGAGAGAGAAAGCGAGAGGAGAGAGAGAGAGAGAAGAGAGAGAGAGAGAGAGAGAGAGAGAGAGAGAGAGAGTAGAATGGTAGAGAGAGGAGAGAGAGAGTCAACCAGACAACCCAGGCAAAGAGAAAACAAACAAACAAACAAAAACAGATAAGATACGATAAAAGGAAAGAACGAACAGCACACGCTAAAACCAAGAGGAAAAAATACAAAATTCAAAGGAAACAATCAATTAGCACGATTTCCCGCCCACGTAACCCTGCCATCTGGCGGCCACGTCAGTTAATCCAAATTACAGTAAAGAACCTGCGTGTCTGTGCGTGGGTGTCTGTGTACGTCGCCAGTTGTGTAAGAGAGAGAGAACGAGAGAGAGAGAGAGAGAGAGAGAGAGGAGAGAGAGAGAGAGAGAGAGAGGAGAGAGAGCGAGAGAGAGAGAGAGAGAAGAAAGAGAGAGAGAGAGAGAAGAGGAGCGAGAGAGGAGAGAAGAGAGAGAGAGAGAGAGAGAGAGAGAGAGAGAGAGAGAGAAGAGGAGAG
>NW_020868368.1:31526-34026 GCF_003789085.1 Penaeus vannamei
TTTTTGTGATTTTCTTGTTTTTATTTTTCGTTTGATGTGTTTTCTTCATTTTTTTTTAGATTGTTTGTTGTTGTTGAAATTCTCTTTCCTTCTTCGTGTTCTGCTTCTTTTGCCTTTTTTCTTTTTGTTTTCTTCCTCCTCAGCTTCTTTTTCCTCCTCCTCCTTCTTTCTTTCTTCTCTTCTTCTTCTTGTACTTTCCTTCTCCTCCTCCTCTCTCTTCTCTTCTTCTTTTCTTTTCTGTTCTTCTGCTTCTTCTTCGTACTTCTTCCTTCTCCTCCTCCTCCTCTTCTTCTTCGTACTTCTTCTTCTCTTTCTTCTTTTCCTCCCCTCCTCCTCCCCTTCCTCTCCCTTTCCTTCTTTTTCGGTCTCCTCTTTACCATTGTCTCTCTAACCATTTTAAATTTTACTATCTTTGCTGTGCTTAAATCCTCCAATCATATTACTCATCAATCCATTTCCTCCTCCTCATCACCCTTATCTTCATTACCATTCCCCATTACCATTATATCCTCCTTAATCACCATTATCCTTATCACCATCACCATTCCCATTTTAGCTCTCATCCACAATAATTAACTTTACAGGAGCATTTAAACCTTATCACCATCACCATTCCCATTAGCTTCTCATCACAATAATTAAACAAATAATTGTTCCCTGCGACTGAAACATCTACTTTAAACCGGATATATATCTTTAAAAAATAGAAGAAAAAACGTAATTATTGAAAATAATTTACCTTTCCACATTCTTAGAGCCTAATGATGTCTCGATAATTAACTACATTTATCATCTGATTTCGGATCTTGACCGAATATTTTCGAATGGAAATTTATGCTGACGACTTGACAATAAACTCGAAAGTCTGCCTCATTTTCTTTTCTTCTCTATCTACCTTTTCTTTTCTGCTTTCTATCTACCTTTTCTGCCCTTCTTTATATGTACATTTTCTTTTCTCTATTTATCTTTTTGTACTACTCTCTATCTATATTTTCTTCCTTTCTTTATATCTGCCTTTTCTTTCCTTCCCTCTAATTACCTTTCTTGACTTCTCTCTATCTACCTTTTCTGTCTTACATTATATCTACATTATCGTTCCTTTTCTACCCTTCTCTTTATCTGCCTTTTTCTTTTCTTCTCTCTATCTACCCTTCCTTTCCTTCTCTCTATCTACCTTTGTTTCCTTATTTCTATCTACCTTTTCTGTCCTTTCCTCTATCTACCTTTTCTGTCCTTTTCTCTATCTCCTTTATACCTTTCTCTTCTACCTTTTCTCTATCTACCTTTTCTGCCCTCTCTATCTACCCTTCCTTTCCTTCTCTCTACCTTTTTCTTCCCTTCTCTCTATCCACCCCTTCATTCCTTTCTCTCTACTTGCCCTCTCTTTCACTGGCGATTTCCATTGCCTTTGTTACGCTATTTCACAGTCTGTTGTTTGTGTCTGCGTAATAAAGCGGAGAGGTTGGTGGCTATTCTTCTCTCTCTCTCTAAACCTCCTTTTATTCTTTTGTCTTTGCTGTTACTCTCTGTTTCGCTTTCTTCGGTTTAGGGGGCATTGCTTTCGTTTTATTATTGGTTTGTTGGTTGATTCTCTTTCTCCGTTTTGGGGGATATTTTATTTGTTATTTTTCGGTTCTGTTTCGTTTGTCTTTTGTTTGTTTGTTTGTGTGTTTGGTTTTGGTCTTTTTTTTACTGCTCTGATCTTTGCGGTCTGTTTTCTTCTCTCTTTTCTTCTGTCTGTCTGTCTCTTCGCTATCTATCTATTCTCTTTTTTTTGTTTTCTGTCTGTCTTGTCTGTCTCTCTCTCTTTTCTCTCTCATCTTCTTTTTCTCATTCTCTCTGTTTGTCTATCTATCTATCTGTCTTTCCCTCCCACGGTCTTTCCTTCTCCGTTTCTCTATTTATCTGCTCATCTATAGATCTCCCTCCGTGCATATCATATTTCCCGTCTTTCCCTCGCTTCCTTGTTTTCCCTCCTATTCCCTCTCCTTCGCTTCCCTGAACTGCCTCCTCTTTCCTCCCTCCCCTCCCTCCCTCCCCTCCCTCCCCCACCCCCGCACCGCAACCACGTGGTCGGTTCACCTACTTACATAATTTACTGCTCGGATAAACAAAGAGATTGGCGGGGGGTGGGTGGGAGGGGTGATGGAGGGAGGGAGGGAGGAGGAGGAGGAGGAGGAGAGGGGGAAAGGAAAAGAAAGAAGGAAGGGAGATGAGGGGAGGAGGAGGAAGAGGGAGCACAAGAGGGAGGAGGAGGAGGAGGACGTGGTGGTGGTGGTGGTGGTGGTGGAGGTGGAGGTGGAGTGGAGGTGGAGGTGGAGGTGGGTGGAGGAGGTAGGTGGAGGTGGAGGTGGAGGTGAGTTGGAGGTGGAGGAGGAGGAGGAGGAGGAGGGAGGAGGAGGAGGAGGAGAAGGAGAAGGAGGAAGGAGAAGGAGGAAAGAGAAGAGGAGAGGAGGAGGAGGAGGAGGGAGGTGGAGGAGGAGGAGGGAAGGGGTAGAGG
>NW_020868368.1:51041-61041 GCF_003789085.1 Penaeus vannamei
ACAGCAACATATGTATATATATATATATATATATATATATATATATATATATATATATATATATATATATATATATATACATATATATATATATATATATATATATATATATATATATATATATATATATATATAATATATATATATATATATACAAATATACATATATGCATATATACATACACACATACACACATACATACAAACATACATATATACATTCATACATACATACACATGTGTACGTACACTTATACATATGCCTTTATTTCCTTTCTCTTTTTTGTTCTATGCGCATGTGTTCATGCATGCATATGTATACATATTTAATTATCGTTTTTTTCTTTGTTTTTTTTTTTTAGTTATCATTATTTTGTTGACCTTTATTTACGTCCACATATTGAAACTTTATAGCATATTGACAGTCATTTCTGAAATGTTTTCATACATATATTTGCTTTTAAAAAGTTCACAGCACTTGTCGTCATCCATATACAGTGCATTGTGAACATTCCTTCATCTATCTTTAAATAATTTGCAGTTTTAAATTGTGTTCATGTGAATAATCATGCTACAGGAAATACAACACAACACCATCTCCATAAAAAGGAAAACACTCACGGAATAAAAATACAATTTAATAGGAAGACATTTATTGAGAAATATGTCTTTGTATATAAACATTTTCATTTTCTTATCATGAACCACGTTAGTGACAAAGGGCTAGAACTCCCCTTAAAAGAAAGAGACAGTGTGGAGAGACAGTCAAGTTACATTGTTGTTTTTCGTTCATATCTACATGCTAATAGAAGTGTCACAGCATGTGTTTCTAGATAGAGTAATCATGTCAGAAGTGAGAAAATGGCGTAAACATTTCAAGGCACAATTTACTATTCACAAATTTATCCATTTACATGTAATGATGTAAACATTTATGCTCGTACACGACATTTATACCTCAATGGAATTAATATGTTATTTACAAACATCTATAACCTTGGTTTTACTTAAATCTTTGGTCGAAAGCATAGAAATCATGAATAATCACTGAATTCAGGAGTATATTTAAAGGGAATTCTTCTGATATGTACTAAAAAAATTATTCATCGAACGGGCATCTCAATTCACAAGATGGAACCGCCACATAATGGAACAAAGGGCGACTTATATAATTCAAAATCGACAGCACAAAAGGCATTCTTTCAAAAGGAATTTCTAGGTTCACAATACGAAAATGTGGGGAACTTATATCACCTACGTAGGTACTTAACATAACACAGCATTACATCATGGTAGAAAATTCAACACATACAATATGGTGGATTAGCATAATGGATTCACAGAACCTTACAGATCGATTATAGTTCCTATCAACTTCAAACGTCGGGAAGTGAACAGGAAATGAAGATTTCACCTACCTATATCCATCTATTAGATACAGATAACAAACAGATGTCTAACTGTAACCTCTTAGATCGATAACAGCACTGTCTCTCTTCAACTCGTAATTGGTGCAAAGTGGCACTCTGTTTTAACAAACTCTTATGTGACTGTGTTATCCGTAACTAAGACCATCCGGGCTAAATGGCACTGTCCAAACCCATAGTAATGTACGAGTGATACAACAGTGCCATCCTCCATTCTTAATTCTGGATAACAGTGCCAATCTTCAAGTCATAATGAGAGGATAGTGACCCTGGAAAACCACTTACGGGCAATGACACCTTCTGCATCTCACGTGTCAGGAGAGGAGAGTGACACCGCCCACGTCCCAGCCTTCCAGTGTCGACTTCACTCTCACAAAATACTGATAACTTCTCTCAAAACACCGGGTTTACGTGGCATCAGTATCACAGAAGGAGAGTTCCGTGCCAGCTGTAATGCCCAGCGCTTGGAAAATACCAAAAGTTGATGTAGATACAGAAGTGCAATGTGAGTTTAGGTATATTTACAAAGATTTTTTTCTGTTTGGTTTGCTCTACATTCACTCGCACAATACACACGCTTATCCCTTATAACATATAAAAAAGCAGTTGATACCGCATCATCATCGCTATCAAATGATATGCTAAGTAGAGATATACATGGACATGTGGCTATGTAAAATAGTGGAAATTTTCGGCCTGTCATTTAATTCATTCGCATTATACACATTCATTCATGAGATTAAAAAAAAAAAGAAAAAAAATTCTCGATTGCATTTTTCTTCGTTATTTTGGTCAGACATGTCACCTGAAAACCCGATATAACGTTACAATTTATCGTTGAAACCAAGAACGCTAGGCATATCCTCATATATTAGAAAAAATATGTCAATAGCTTCTGCATGGTCAATCTAACTGGTCCCATGAGAAAACTGGTCGTTGGCAACCCTATGTTTTTTTTTTCCCCAAAAATTCTCAAATTCAAAATAACTTATTCTAGGAGGCTTTGTAGTGAGGCACCTTTTATCTTTTATCTTTTTTTTGGGTTTACTCGAAAGTAAGAAATAAATTTTTAAAAAAGGCTCAAAAAAATATCCGTAAATATCCGTCGGCAATTTAAGTACGAGATCAACGGCGTCGTTGACTTTCTTGAGCAATAAAAAATGACGAAAATTTAGAAGAGTTTGTGCTGGCGAGGACATGCCGGCCTTCCCGATCCGGAGACACACAGTACTACAGCATCGATTCGCTTGAAATGCTTAATGCTGCGTATGTACAAAGCAGAGGTGGTAATGCTCGCGCGCATGTTTTGATTAAAGAGTAAAAGTTATATAGAGAGCGTAAAGTAAGAGAGAATGACCCTAAAAAAGGCAAAAGCCCCCCCACCCTAAAAAAAAAAGAAAATGAAAAAATAAAAAAAGGTCCCACATTCTTAGGGAACGTGGCAATATCACGATATCTTAAAAAAAAAAAAAAAAAAAAAAAAAAATCAAATACTTATAATTCACATACCTCAATTTTCACATTCACTTTCCCTCAAAAAAGAAAAAGAAAAAATCAAATACTCATAATCCACATACCTTAATTTTCAAATCCATTTTTTTCCTCAAAATATACAAAGAAAAATCAGATACTTATAATCCACATACCTCAATTTTCACATATATTTTCTTTCCTCAAAACAGAAAAGAAAAAATCAAATACTTATAATCCACATACCTTAATTTTAAAATACATTTTCCTCAATCCTATTACGAATTTTGCTATAAATGACCTTCAATCGAAACGAATCATTTCTTACTTCGAAACACAATACGAGAAAAGGCCAATAAAGACGTACAAGTCCAAAAATCAAAGTCCTTCTCGGAATAAGGGCGGTTCGAGCAAGCACCGTTCACGGCCAGCGGTCAAGATGCCAGGCGCTCGTCTTGTCAGGCCGGAGATGGCGCAGACGACGAGGACGACCCAAGAGCTTATGCCAACGAATCAGCTGATGATAAATAAAGAGCTCTTAGAATGAAAAAACTACGAAGAAGAAAAGAAAAGACTAAAAAAGAAAGAAAAAAATCACCCCCCCCAAAAAAAAATTAATGAATTAAACACCCTCCAGAAAAAATAAAAAAAAAACAAAAATATCTAAATCTATTAAAAAAAAAGGAGGAACGACCTAAATCCAAAACAACAACAGCAGCACTACGGATCTACGAGGGAGCGATGGGAGAACAAGTCGCCCTAAACCGGATTCCTGATGGCCTTTTGTGCGTATGGGATCCTAGTTCAGGCGACCGCTTCTTCAGGTATCATAAAAGGAGTACAGCCTTTCACCTTCTACAGCTTCTACCCGTGGTGGCAGCTCTAGGCACGAAGAACCTCACCAACAGCTGGGGGGAGATGAGGAACATGAGTTAGGATTATTAGGATTATTTGTGGATTTATGTGTATATATATACAATCACACACGCACACACACACACACGTGCAATTCACAAACACACAATTTTTTTATATTATTATTATTTGATGTAGAGGAAATATTGCAAAAAACATTGTGTAATTTGGTTTCATGTGTTATTATCATTATTATTTGTGTGATTTAGATTGCTAAGTTCATCAGTAACTTTCTGTGAGAATTTCGTGTCTTATTTTACTGTATGTGCGTTTTTCCGAATTTCTTTGTTTTGGTTTGTGTAAGTATGCATGTATGTGTGCCCGCTTTTCTGTACCTGTTTCTTTGTTTTTTGGTTTGTGTACGTATATGTATATGTATACGTGTCCGTACGTGCATATGTATTTGCGTGCATGGGTGTTCGTGTGTGCGTTTACACCTGCCAGAAAACTAGGTTATGACGTCATTCGCAACATCCTTCTACTCACCACTTCTTCACCTCGGCAGTGTCTCATTTACTATCATCTTTCTTTTTCGTCTCCGCAGCGTGTTCAGCGGCGATGACAGCTGCCTTGGCGTGGGCGTTCTGCAGCTTCGCTTCTTTGAGTTTCTTCTCTTTGAGCGAAGCCTGTAACGAGGGAAAGGCGCCATTATTAAGGGTTTACGGCTGTGGAAAATGTTGGAAGTATTTCGTTTTATTTACAAGGTAGATGAATGATGATAATAATTTGAGGAATAATTTGGAAACAATGTAAATTTGTAAGGGTTTATGGTTATAAAATAAGTTACAGATATCTTGTTGTATTTCGAGGTATATATATATAATATATATACTTGCTTAATAACCTAAGAGTAATAAAGATAATAATGTGTCGAATAACTGATAATGCAACGAATGAGATGCAAAATATAAATTGATAAAGGTTTATGGATGTAAATAAATGTAACTATCGTAAATGTAAATGTATTTATGTATTTATAATTTCCTAAATATCCTGCGTTATTTACCTTTTGCTCTATCCATCCGTTTTCTTTGTCTCATTATCAGTTAACTTGTTTATGTATGTATATGTGTATCTGAGCGTGTTTGTATATAAGTGGATGTGAATGTATACATGTGTCAGTGTACGTATGTATACTTAACTGTATATGAATGATAATGTGTTAATATCCTACGCTTAAACTAAATCCCTATATGTGTTATTCATCTGTCACTTAAAAAGAAAAAACGAAAAAATACAATAAATGAACTTACCGGAATGCCTCCAAAGCCGTAAACTATAAAAGGGAAGAGAGAAAAAATACATTAATAGATAATAACAAGAAATAAATGGAAATGCTGGGGAAAAAAAGATATGTTATGCATTTTTTTTTCGGTTCGCAATTTTCTGCATAATGGCACTACAAATGCGACGTGAACGAGGCTAAATCGGATCACTTCATACCAGACAGGAGAAAATTCTTTTATGGATTTCTTTTGCATAACTCTACGGACCTACTACCCTAGTTTCACATATCTTTTTTTCCTCCTCTTTTTCTTTTCTGCATTTTCATTGTATTTGATTCTGTTGTATTCTCCTGTTTTAAGTTTCTTTCTTAATATATTTTTTTTTTACTAATTGTGTATGACTACTACGCTCGTATAATGATTTACATTTTTGTGAATTTATGCGCAGTCAGTTTCATCGTACATATTTTTTTTTTTTCGTATTTTTATGATCTACTTTTGCCTATTACGTTCCTCACTTTCCAAACTATACAACCAACCGACTCCCTATCCCCACCCCTTAAAAAAAATGAAAGAAATAATAGCACATCCTGTAAAATAGTCTATCTATCTCTTTATCTTCCCTTCCTCCACATTCTTCCCTCTTCTTCCTCTACCTCCCTCCTCTTCTTTCTCCTTCCCTTCCTCCTCCTCCCTTCCTCCCTCTTTTTCTCCTCCTCCTCCCCTCCTCTTTTCTCCTCCTCCTCCACCTTTCTTCCTCCCCTCCTCCCCTCCCACTTTTTCAGAATCTACAAAGCAGCAATGTTGACACAGGTGTCTCTCCAAAGCTAGTTTCTCTGAGACATCTCCTCCGGTCCCTCCTTCTTCCTCTTCCGTCTTTTTTTCCTTCCTCCTTTCTTCCCGCTCTCTTTCCCTTCTCTCATCCTCCTTCTTTTCTTTCTTTCCCTCTCTTATCTCCTCTTTTCCTTTATCCTGTTTTTTTTTTTTCTCTTTCTTTCTCCCCCCTTTTCTTTTCTACCTTCCTTCCAACTCCATCTACCATATTCTTATCCTTCTCCCTCTTCTCTTATCCTTCTCCCTCCCTCTTCTCTTTCTTCTCTCTATCTTTCCATCCTTTTCCCTCTCTTTCATTTTTCCTTCTTTTTCCCTCCCCTTCCTTCCCTTACCTCCAAAGTGTGTTCCTCATATGTTGTGGGAGTCACGAGGCAATACACGAGGGCGTGGCGAGGGTGTGGGCGGGTGGGCGGAGGTTACGGGGTAGTCTGGAGTGGGTGGGTGGGGGGTAAGGGGGTATGGGAGTAGTCTGGGGCGGGTTGGTAGGTGGGCGGGGATGAGAGAGTAAGTCTAGGGGGGGGGGGGGTTAGGGGGTAGTCTGGAGTGGGTGGGTGAGGGTGAGAGGGTAGTCTGGGGTGGGGGGGGTTAGGGTGTAGTCTGGAGTGGGTGGGTGGGGGTGAGAGGGTAGTCTGGGGTGGTGGGTGACGGGTGGGTGGATAGGTGGGAGGTTATGAGAGGCAAATCACAGGTGAACAGAGGGGCGGGCGGAGGAGAAGATACCTTAGCCTAAGTGGGCGTGAGGGCGTCGCTGAGAGAAGACCTCAACAGAATCAGGGGGTGGGTGGGGGTGGGGGGGTGGGGGCGTTAAGTAAATACTCAACTTAAGTATTTGATATTCACGTGTCACCCACGCTTGGCTGAATACCATCTATGACTCATGTGCTGGATTAGGTGGCGTTAGAATATGATGCATAATAATTGATGTATAAGTGATGTACACGAAGGAACTGTAGATCGCGATACAAGGAAATAATGAATAATAATGAATGTATAAGTGATGTATGACAAGGAACTGTAGATCGCGATGTATGAAAATGATGTATAGTAACTGATGTATAAGCAATGTATAGGAAGGAAGTGTAGATAGCAATACAAGGAAATAATGAATAATAATGAATGTATAAGTGATGTATGACAAAGAACTGTAGCTCGCGATGCATGGAAATGATGATTGATAATTATGAATAAGTATGAATATTGATGTATAAATGATGTTAAGTGGTTTTGATGTGTAAAGTATGAATATTGATCTATTGATGGTGACCGTAAGAATGTTTTTTCTCTGATTAATGTGGAAAGTGAAATTAATTAATTGAGTTTACGTGTGTACATGTGTGTGTATGTGTGTGTGTGTGTGTGTGTGTGTGTGTGTGTGTGTGTGTGTGTGTGTGTGTGTGTGTGTGTGTGTGTGTGTGTGTGTGTGTGTGTGTGTGTGTGTGTGTGTGTGTGTGTGTACATCCTCTGTTACAGAGGATGGATATCTTAGAATTATAAAAAAAAACTTTTTCCATCTTTTCATCCTTTCCTCTCTCTTCCTTTACCTTATCCTTCCCCCTCTACCTCTTCCCTCCTTTATTTTCTCCGCTTCACTTCCCTGGTTCTTTAGTGACTCACCCCTGTGCCCAGCCATAAGGTAAAGTGTGTTTACTTTGGCTTTATACAAACTTTGTGTTTTGTTTACAGATTGTGAAAGAGGAGTTTAAATATTTCTCTAAACTAAAACGTATGTGCTGCTAACGTCTCTCACTTAACTACACTCAAATAAACTTCAACATGATTTTTGAAATAATTACTGAAAATCTAAGGGGAAATATAGATAGGTAGATAGATAGATAGATAGATAGATAGATAGATAGATAGATAGATAGAGAGAGAGAGAGAGAGAGAGAGAGAGAGAGAGAGAGAGAGAGAGAGAGAGAGAGAGAGAGAGAGAGAGAGAGAGAGAGAGAGAGAGAGAGATAGCGATAGCGATAAAGAGAGAGAGGGAGAAAGAGATGAGTGCATAGAGAGAGGGAGGTAGATATATAGATAGATAGAAAAGTAGATTGACAGATAAATAAATGAATAGCGATAAAGAGAGAGGGAGAAGGAGATTGATAGACATAGAGTTGGGTGGATAGAGAGATGGAGAGGGAGGGAGAGAGAGAAAGAGAGAGAGATAAATGAGAAGATATCAAAACATATTTTTCTGTATAATAATGCCATGCTGTTAAATATATGACGTGTTTCATATTTCGAGTACAATGAAATTAGCATTGAAGACGCTTATCAAATTATCATATTTTGCCACCGCCATAAGTGGTATTAGAATGATCTAACACCAGTTCCTGTAATAACTCAACAACAACTATAACTCTGGATATGGTACACTATCACTATACATCCTCTTATTATGTGAAATACCTTTTAGATAAGGAAATGAATTACTTTCAGAGGCGACATTACCGCTTATTCAGCATTTCATAAGAATTTCCTTGATGATGATATGTGTGTCATGCATTCAGAATCAATAAAAAATAATTGTGTAGCATTATCTTGAACGATTTCTTCTGAACAAAGACATTTTGGCTCAGGTAATTTGTTTAGGGTAGACTAAATTATTATCAATTGTATATTTTGCTTGGATATATGATAAGATAAATTGCTGGAAACATGGATAATAGATAACAATAATGATAATTAGGAGGAGGGGGAGGAGGGGAGTAAGGGGAGGAAGGGAGAGGAAGAAAGGGGAGGAAGGGGAGGAGGGGGAGGAAGGGAGAGGGAGGAGGGGGAGGAGAGGGAGGAGGGGAGGAGAGGGGGAGGAAGGGAGGAGGGGAGGAAGGGGGAAGGGGAGGGAGGAGGGAGAGGAGGGGGAGGAGGGAGGAAGGGAGGAGGGGGAAGAGGGGAAGGAGGGGGAAGGGGAGGAAGGGAGGAGGGGAGCGTAGAGGGGAGGAGGAGGAGGAGGATAATGATAATAATAATGATAATGATAATAATAATAATAATAAACAACAAGAACAAGAAGAAGAGAAGGAATAGTAATTATAAGAGGAGGAGGACGAAGAAGACGAGGAAGAAGGGAAAAATGGGAAGAAAATATAGGAGAAAAAAGGAAAAATAAGAAAGGAGAGGCAAGAAAAAGAAAAAGAAGGTGGAGAGAGAGAAAGAGATAGATAGATAGATAGATAGATAGAGAGAGAGAGAGAAAGAGACAGAGAGAGAGAGGGAGACAAAACCTAAACCCAAACCCAGATACCAAGAAAAAAAACAAGAAAAAACGGAGAAAGAAGGAAAGCGACAAAACGAACAAACAAACAAACAACCCCCCCCCCCAAAAAAAAAACAATAAAAAAAACATAACTCACCATTTGCTCTGCCTGGGATTCGTCCTCCCGTTCCCATACTCCCAAGGACGGTGACGAGAGACATAATGGTTGGAGCTTTTCAAAGAGTATTGAGCACTTGTAGGTCGTCCAGCGGGTCCCTTGCCGGACGGGTGTGGACGATGCCTGGGGGTCTCGGCGAGTTGGGGGCTGAGAGGGCGAGTACCTGGGAGGGAGAGGGGAGAGAAAAGTTGCTGTGAGATACGTGGCGAGTGGGAGTGAGCGAGGGAGAGGGGGGAAAGGATGCTGTGATAGATAGATAGATAGATAGATAGATAGATAGATAGATAGATAGATAGATAGATAGATAGATAGATAGATAGATAGATGGATAGATAGAGAGAGAGAGAGATAGAGAAAGAGGAGACAAAAGATGCTGTGAGATATGTGGCGAGTGGGAGTGAGCGAGGGAGAAAGGAGAAAAGATGGTGATAGATAGATAGATAGATAGATAGATAGATAGAGAGAAAGAGGAGAGAAAAGATGCTGTGAGATATGTGGCGAGTGGGAGTGAGCGAGGGAGAAAGGAGAAAAGATGCTGTGATAGATAGATTGATAGACAGATAGATAGATAGAGAAAGAGGAGAGAAAAGATGCTGTAAGATATGTGGCGAGTGGGAGTGAACGAGGGAGAAAGGAGAAAAGATGCTGTGATAGATAGATTGATAGACAGATAGATAGATAGAGAAAGAGGAGAGAAAAGATGCTATGTGATACGTGGCGAGTGGGAGTGAGCGAAGGAGAGGGGAGAAAAGAAGATGCT
>NW_020868368.1:71041-81041 GCF_003789085.1 Penaeus vannamei
AAGGAAAAAGAGATAACAGTAAAATCAGGGAAAGAAATAGAAGACGAAGAGGAAGAAAAATAAAGTAAAGAAAAGAACAGAAGAAGAAGAATAAGTAGAAAAAAGAGAAACACTCATACTTCCGTTCTCAGAAGCCTTATCCCAGAGAGCAACCCGATCCAGCTTCTTTTCCAGGAAGGGAAACCGAGCCTGTTGTAGAGGTTATTGATGAGGATAATATAAAAGGAAAATTACCCTTAGTATTAACAGCATCGGTACTAAGAAACACTACAGCAGTGTCGTTATAGTGTAAGTGATAGCAATGATAAGAAAAAGGAAAGTAGTTCGTGTTTAAGGTTGTAGTTGTGGAAAGAGAAATAAAAATCGCGGTGGTGGTAGAAGAAACATTCATAGTAGCTATTGTTGGTAATATATTTTGTAGTAATAGTAGTAGAAATGGCAGTCACAGTAGCGGGGGATGAAGGTAGAAGAAGCATTCATAGTAGCTATTGTTGGTAATATATTTTTTAGTAATAGTAGTAGAAATGATAGTCACAGTAGCGGGGATGCAGATGTAAAAATGGTAGTAGAATTAGAGATACGATTGATATATAATTAAATCGTTACATTAGTAGATAGACGCTATTTTTTTTGCAATATTAGTAGAAATGGTAGTCACAGTAGCGAGGGACGCAGAAGTAAAAATGGTAGTAGTATTAGAGATACAATTGATATATAATTAAATCATATAATCGTTACATTAGTAGATGGACGCTAGAAGATTGATATAAGTAATGAAAATACTGCTAGAAAGAAATGCTAGAAAGAAACAGCGATTAAAAATGGGTGAAATATGAAACAAAAACAAGATCTTCATTTACGTAACGTCTTTATATAATAAGTTAACGAGCTATTACAGAAATTAATAAGATAGATAGACAAAGAGAGAGAGAGAAAGAGAGAGAGAGAGAGAGAAAGAGAGAGAGAGGAGATAGAGATAGATAGATAGATAGATAGATAGATAGATAGATAGATAGATAGATAGATAGATAGATAGATAGTAGATAGAGAGAGAGAGAGAGAGAGAGAAGAGAGAGAGAGAGAGAGAGAGTGAGAGAGAGAGGAATAGAGACATAGGTAGATAGATAGATAGATAGATGAATAGATAGATATATAGAGAGAGAGACAAAAAGAGACAAAACAGATACAGAGAAGAGAGAGAGAGAGAGAGAGAGAGAGAGAGAGAGAGAGAGAGAGAGAGAGAGAGAGAGAGAGAGAGAGAGAGAGAGAGAGAGAGAGAGAGAAAGAGAGACAAAAACAGAGACAGAGAGAGACAGCGAGATAGCAAGAGATAAGTAATTAAAATATAATAAAACCAATATGAAACCCGGAAGAAAGAGAGAGAGAAAAAAATTACGAAGATGTACACAGCATAGGGAAAAACGTATCAAATATCTTCCCGGAAAAAAGCAAAACAGAAATATCAACAGGAATTCAAATAATGCTTGCCCGGATGTATGCAAATTATCCCTGTAAGGAGACTCGAGTGATTTCGTAATTTTCAACAATCACGAGAAAAAAAAAAAAAAAAAAAACAGGTTTGGTCATAAGAATGATTCTTCTAGGGTAATGCAAGGAGGAAGTGAAATGATCGTAGTGAGTCCGTAGAGTTTTGCGAAACTTCCTATTCTCCTTTTTGTGTTATTTTTGTATCTCCCTTGTTCTCATGTTATTATCTGCGTTATTTTTGTAGCTTCTTTTTCTGGTAGCTTGTTTGAGTTCACTAGTTTTATGCAGAATGATAATGGTAGTTCCTTGTGCTGAGGAAACAAAACAGAATGCGTTTATTTTTTTATCATTATTATCACTATTATCATTATTACTATTATTATTATTATTATCGTTATTATTATTATCATTTTCATTATTATTATTATTATTTTTATCATCATTATTATCATTATCCTTTCTATTACTATTATTATTATCATTATCATTTTTAAAATTATTATTATAATTACCATCATCATTATTGTTATTATTATCATTATCATAATTATCATTTAATATCATTAAATCATCATCATCATCATCATCATCATCATCATCATCATAATTATCATCAACATCATCATCATTATTATTATCATTGGTATCATTATCAACATCATCATTATTATCATTATCATTAATGTTACCATTACTATTATCATTGTTTTATTATTATTATTTCTATTATCATTATCATTATTACTGTTATTATCATAACAATGATTATCATTGCTATTACTATAATTATCATTATTTTCATTATTATTATTTTCATTATTTTCATTATTATTATTATCATTATTATCATTATCATTATCATTATTATCATTATTACTATTATCATTATTATTATTATTATTATTATTATTGTTCTTCTTCTTCTTCTTCTTCTTCTTATTATTATTATTTATTATTTATTATTATTATTATTATTATTATTATTATATTACTATTATTTATCATTTGTTATCATTATTACTATTATCATTACTATTATTGTTGTTATTATTATTATCATTATCATTATTATTGTTGTTATCATTATTATTTTTGTTATTATTATTATTGTTACAATTATCATCAAAATTACTTTTACTATCGTTATCATCATTATCATTAATGTTATTATCATTATCATTTTTAAAAATATTTGTACTAAAAACAAAAATCATCCTTTTTTATGCCAAGAACAACAATAATAATGACAAGAGTTATAGTGAAAACAAAAATTGTAATCATCAGAATAATAACAACTAAAAATCATAATGATGATAACAATGAAAACAATGAATATTGTAATGATAACAATAATAGCAACAAGAATAACAAGAATAGCGACATGGATTTGAACTATAATGATATAATGAAGATATTAAAAACAATGATAACAATTATGATAGGAAGGCTATTGATAGTAATATTATCAACAATAATAGTAATAATATAATAATGATAACGATAATAAGAATGATGCTAGTAATAACAATAATAAAATAATGACAATAATGGTAATAATAATAATAATTATAATGATTATAATAATAATGACAAAAATGATGATGGCGATAATAATAATAATAATGATAATGATGATAATACTAATACTAATGATAACGATAATACTAATAATGATGATAATAATGATAGTAATAGTCATAATAATAATATCACTATCATTATATATAATATAATATAATAATGATAATGATAATAATAATAATAATATAATAATGAATAATAATAATAATAATAATAATAATAATAATAATAATAATAATAATAATAATAATAATAATAATAATAATAATAATAATAATAATAATAATAATAATAATAATAATGATAATGATAATAATGAATAATAATGATAATAATAATAATAATAATAATAATAGTAATAATAACAATAGAAAAGAATATATAATAATGATAATAATAATAATGGCGGCAATAATAATAATAATAATAATAATAATAATAACGATAATAATGACAAAAATCATGATAAAAGTGATAGCTAAAGCAATAATCATAATGAGAATAGCAACAACAACAACAACAATGATAACAATGATAAAAGAAGGAAAGGGAAGTGTGAAGTGCCTTACCCATAAGCCTTTGTTCGTGTATTTATTCAAGAGTTCCGGGTAAAGCGTATTAACGTTTGCTGTTGGCTCGAGTAACTTATTAATTACGACGGAAAATTCAATTATGTAACCATGGGTACTAACTTCCGTAAAAAGCATGGGGCGATTATGCTGGTATGTTGTGGTTGGTTATGTGGTTTGGTTATGTTGTGGTTTGTTTTTTGTGGTTCGTTTGTTTGTGGTTTGGTTATGTTGTGGTTCGTTTTGTTGTGGTTCGTTTGTTGTTTATTATGTTGTGGTATGTTATGTTTGGTTCGTTACCTTTGTGGTTTGTTATATTGTGGTTCGTTATATTGTGGTATATTATGTTGTGATTCATTGTTTTGGTTCATCATGTTGTGGTTGGTTATGTGGTTGGTTGTGTTGGTTGGTTGTGGTTGTTTTGTTGTGGTTGGTTTTGTTTGTGGTTGGTTTTGTTGTGGTTGGTTTTGTTGTGGTTTATTATGTTGTGGTTCGTTATGTTGTGGTTCATTATGTTTTGGTTCGTTATGTTTTGGTTCATTACGTTGTGGTTCGTTACCTTGTGGTTTGTTATATTGTGGTTCGTTATATTTTGGTATAATATGTTGTGATTCATTGTTTTGGTTCATCATGTTGTGGTTGGTTATGTTGTGGTTGGTTGTGTTGTGGTTCATTATGGTATGGCTCATTATGTTGTGGCTCATTATGTTGGGGTTCAATGAGGTATGTATTAATGTGCGATTTCATTATCGGTCTCTCGCTGTATAAACTAGATTATGATGATTGATAAAAACTTTTCGCTTAGTTCTAATATTCCCCCAAATCCTTTCTTTCAAACAATAATAAATAAAGAACAAAATCCTTCGCGACGAAAATCACAATAAATAAATAGAAAATAAATGAATAGATACATAGAAAAGAATAAAAAGAAAAGAAAGAAAGAAAGAAAGAAAGAAAGAAAGAAAGAAAGAAAGAAAGAAAGAAAGAAAGAAAGAAAGAAAGAAAGAAAGAAAGAAAAAGGTATAAAAAATTATACCAATAACACAACATGGACTCGAGACTTAATTATCATTTGTCAACTTGAACTCATATTCCTGTCACGCTTAATTGGTCTGGCCGCTCCTTGCCGTAACGAGAAGCAATTTTTGCGTTATGTTCGCCCCTCCTTTATTCGGTTGCTCCGCCCACCGCCTTCTTTTCGTTAACTGCCTTCCTTTTACGGCGTTCTTCGGTTCCACTGTATCTGGTGACCTGTTTCTCGGGAGGATTAAGTACCTGTCTGTGGGTGAGAGGGGGAGGGAGGGGGAGGGATAGAGGGGGGGGAGAAGAAGGTGAGGAAGGG
Organism: Penaeus vannamei; assembly: GCF_003789085.1. Classification (NCBI taxonomy): domain Eukaryota; kingdom Metazoa; phylum Arthropoda; class Malacostraca; order Decapoda; family Penaeidae; genus Penaeus; species Penaeus vannamei. The sequence continues at coordinate 76,022 of NW_020868368.1, forward strand.
GAGTAGGATGTGGAGGAAAGGAGGAGGAGTAGGAGGAGAAGGTGGAGGAAGAGGAAGTGGAGCAGGTGGAGGAGGAGGAGGAGGAGGAGGAGGAGGAGGAGGAGGAGGAGGAGGAGGAGGAGGAGGAGGGGGAGGAGGAGGAGGAGGAGGAGGAGGAGGAGAGGAGGAGTAGGGGAGTAGGAGGAGGAGAAGGAGAGGAGAGGAGAGCGAGAGAGAGAGAGAGAGAGAGAGAGAGAGAGAGAGAGAGAGAGAGAGAGAGAGAGAGAGAGAGAGAGAGAGAGAGAGAGAGAGAGAGAGAGAGAGAGAGAATGAGACAGAAATAGAAAGAGAAAGAGAGGAAAAAAGAAAGAGAAAGAGAGAAAAAAAAATAGAAAGAGAAAAAGAACAACGAAAGAGACATACAAAACAAACCAGACAACAAACAGACAACCCAAACACAAAAGACAAAGGGAAATAAAGAGAGAGAGAGCGAGAGAGAAAACAAGCCACGCCCAGTCTCCCTCAGTCCAACACACACACACACACACACACACACACACACACACACGCACACACCTTTTCACGGAAGTTTCGCAAATGTGGACTCAGCTGACACGCATGCCGTTCTAGGAAAGAGAAAGAGCAATGAATCACCCAGAAAAGCTTCACTAGACCGGAAGTGCGAGCGGGGGGGGGGGGGGGAGCGAGGAGGCAACTGAATCATCGTCGTTAAGAATGCAATTGCGCAAGGCTGTTGCAAGGCGGGCGTCGTGCAGGTAATGAGTACAGGTGTGGACAGGTGCTGATTAGGAGGAAAGTAACGATGGGGATGTTGTTAGCGTGTTTCTGTTCGTTGTAGTTGATTGTTGTTGAAGATGGAGTCGTGTTTGATCATTTGGAAATGATGTGCGTTTGGAAAGACTGAAAGAGAGGGAGGGAGAGAGAGAGAGAGGGAGGGGGGGAGGGAGGGAGGGAGGGAGGGAAAGAAAGTGAGAGAGAGAGAGAGAGAGAGGAGAGAGAGAGAGAGGAGAGAGAGAGAGAGAGAGAGAGAGAGAGAGAGAGAGAGAGAGAGAGGGAGAGAGAGAGAGAGAGAGAGAGAGAGAGAGAGAGAGAGAGAGAGAGAGAGAGAGAGAGAGAGAGAGAGAGAGAGAGAGAGAGAGAGAGAGAGAGAGAGAGCAGCAGCAGACAGATAAATAGGTAGACAGGCAGACAGATAGATAGATAGAAAATGAAGGTATTTACCTTGCATTTGTCAATTTAAATTAAGACACCTTAAAGAGCAAATGTTTATATGTGTGCTTTGCTGATCTTCCTTTCGCAAAAAAGGACCAAAAAAAAAAAAAAAAAAAAAAAGAGAAGGAAATATATGTATATACGTTTTTGAGTTCAAAGTTCAAGGAGACATGTTTTTAAGATTAATTTTTCCTGAGTGTTTCCGCCTAGTCATGCTCGAAGTCAAAATTAAACATTGAGAGATGAGTGTGAATCTAATCTCATGTTGCTCAAAGACATCGTGTATGTTGACGCGTCTAGGCACTCCTTTCAACATTTAATTAAAAAGAATAAAAGAAGAAGAAAAGAAGAAGAAAAAATATAAACATAAATTTGAAGAGGTGGCATTTTTTTTCCAGATTTCTTCCTGCTCTCTATACCCCCCCCCCCATTCTCCCAGAGAAAGAAAGAAAGTGAAAAGAAAGAGGAAAGAGAAAATGAAGAAAGAAAGTGAAAAGATAGGAGAAAGAGAAAATGAAGAAAGAAAGTGAAAAGAAAGAAGAAAGAGAAAATGAAGTAAGAAAGAAAGTGAAAAGAAAGAGAAAGAGAAAGAAAGAAAGGAAAGAGAAATGAAGAAAGAGAGAAAGTGAAAAAGAGAAGAAAAAGAAATGAAAGAAAGAAAGTGAAAAGAAAGAGGAAAGAGAAAAGTGAAAAGAAAGAGGAAAGAGAAAATGAAGAAAGAAAAAAGTGAAAAGAAAGAAGAGAAAATGAAGAAATAAAGAAAGTGAAAAGAAGAAGAAAGAGAAAAGGAAGAAAGAAAAAAGTGAAAAGAAAGAAGAAAGAGAAACTGAAGAAAGAATGAAGTGAGAACGAAGAAAGAACGAAAGAAAGAAAGAAGAGAGAAAAGGGTGAAAAAAATCCCACCTTACCCTCTCTCCCCTCAAAAAAGAATAAAAATGAAAACAAAAAGAAAGAAAGAAAGAAAAAAACAAGAACTACAACATAAAAAAAACATTAAAAACAAGAATTCCATCCTCACTTCACCCTCTATCACCTTGAAAAAGAAAAAAACAAACACAAAAACAATGAAGACAAAAAAAAACAAAAAACAAAAAACGAAAAGCTCCCTTTTTACACGTCTTTGCGATGACGTCACGACTGGGAATTATCCCCTGTGTCAGCAAAATGGGCTGAGCATCAAAGACCTCGAGGGAAATTCGTCATTATTTCTCTTTATTCATTTATCTATTCAATTCTTGTTTTTTTTTAACGTTCGTATTCATTTTTTTGAAAATTCATTCTCCTATTGTCAAATTTGTCATTATTTCTCTATATTTATTTATCTATTCAATTCTTGTGAAATTCGTCATTATTTCTCTTTATTCATTTATTTATTCAGTTCTTTTTCATTTTTTTACGTTCGTATTTATTTAAAAAATAATTCTACTATTGTGAAATTCGTCGTTATCTCTCTATTTATTTATCTATTCAGTTCTTGTTTTTTTTAACGTTCGTATTCATTTTTTGAAAATTCATTCTACTATTGTAAAATTCGTCATTATTTCCATTTATCTGTTTGTCTATTCAGTTCCTGTTTTTTTTTTACGTTCGTATTAATTAAAAAAGAAATAAAAATCATTCTACTATTGTGAAATTCGTCGTTATTTCTCCTTATTAATTTATTTACTTATTTAATTCATATTCATCGAACTGTGAGGGAAATTCGTCATTATTTCTCTTTATTATTTATTTATCTATTCAGTTCTTGTTTTTTTTACGTTCGTATTCATTAAAAAATATTCTACTATTGTGAAATTCGTCGTTATTTGTTCTTATTCATTTTTTTTACTTATATATTATTACTTATTTCTTATTTATCTATTTTGGATTCGTATCCATTTCTTATTCATTCATTTTACTTTGTTTTAACTCTATTTTCCTTTTAATTCATTTTCAAGTCGTATTCACTTCTCATTCATTAATTTTATTTGTTTCTTATCTATTCATTTTATATTCGTCTTTTTTCCTGTTCATTCATCTGATAGTCGCATTTGTTTTCTATTGATTCATTTTCAATTCTCATTCATTTATTTTATTTCGTATATTCCTTCCTATTCAATTCTCATTTATTTTATGTTCGTAATTATTCTTTATCCGTTTTTCTTTTTAATTCGTTTCGTCAGTGTCCAAGTGCCTGAATATGCAAATGAAACGAATCCTCTTCTTCCATAAATCTTTATACGTGGGGATGGGAGGGAAGGGAGGAGAGGGGAGGGAAGGGGGGGAGGTAGTGAAAGGAGGAAAGGAAGGAGGGGAAGGGAAGGAAAGGGAGGAAGGAAGGGAAGGGAAGGGAGGGAAGGAAAGGAAAGGGAAGGGAGGGGGGAAAGAGAAAGAAAAAAAGAGAAAGGAAGGGAAAGGAGGAGAGGAAAGGGTAGGAAGGGAAGGGAAGGGAAGGAAGGGAAGGAAAGGGAAGGGAGGAGGAAGGAAAGGGAAAGAGAAAGAAGAAGGAAAGGAGAAAGGGAAGGAGGGGGAAGAGAAGGAGGGAAGAGAAAGAAAGGAAGGGAAGGAATAGAAAGGAAAGGAAGGGGAAAGAAGGAATGAAAGGGAGAAGAAGGGAGGGAAGGGAAGGGAGGGAGGTTTAGACATCCGCCGTGTGTTTCGTATGGCCGAGTTTCTGAATGGGCGAGAGTACAAGTGTGAATGGCGTCGCTCCGAGAATGGAGACTACGCAAGGGTTCCGAGCGAGAGAGTGAGGGGCTGGCACTTGGCAACTCGTGCCAGTTCACTACCATGGCGACCTGCCAAAAGGTACTTGTTTTTGATTNAGAGAAGAGGGATGGGGGGAGAAGAAAGGAAGAGAAAAGAAAGTTTGAGAAAGTGGGAAAGGAGGAAAAATAAACAGGGGAAAAGAATAAAGGAAAGATTCGGGAAAGGAGTGTGGAGAAAGTGGAGGAAGAGCAGGAGGATGGAGTTACGGAGAAAATCAATTTGTAACAGTATTTTATGTAGACCATTAAATCCTTGATCTTCAAAAAAGTGAAAATAATAAGATAAACAGGACTTCAAGTTGAAGTGTCACAAACATGCATTTAAGTCCAGCAAAATGTGTGCTCTCGTATCCCCTTTGGCGGATCCGGCGAGCGCACATTTCAGGGAACTTCCGCCCGACTTTGGCAGAGATGGATGCGCAACGCGGGTGATTACAGTCACTCCACTTCCTCCTCCTCCCTCCCTCCCTCCCTCCTCCCCCTCCCACGCGATGACTCAGCAAAGTCACCCATGTCTGGCGGGAACTCAACACCCGACACTCGAGGAGCACGACTCACACGCGCAGATAAGGTATCACAAAAGTCACGTGACAGTTAATTGTTGATGACGTCACGAAATCTCACGGGGGGGGGGTAAAGGGTGGTAGGAGGGAGGTTGGGGGATGCGAGGCAGGGAGGGCGTCAGGAGGGGGAAAGGGTAAAGGAGGGTGGGTGGGAGTGGGGGGGAGAAGGGAAGGGGAAAGGAAGGGAGAGGCGGGCGAGGAGACAGAGCGAACCTCAGGGGAAAGCGGGAGGAAAAAAAAAAAAAAAAAAAAAAAAAAATGGAAACAGTGAGACAGAAAGGAAGAAGGAAAAGGAAGGCAGAAAGGAAAAGAAGGAAAGAGGTAGGGAAGATGAGGAGGGAGGGGAGGAAGGGAGGGAAGGAGGGAGGGGAGGGATGGGGAAGGAGGGAGGAGGGTGGGGAGGAAGGGAGGGAGGGAGGGAGGAGGGAGGGACGGAAGGGGAAGGGAGGAGGAGGGAGGGAGGGAGGAAGGGAAAGGGAGGGAAGGAGGAAGGGGAGG
>NW_020868368.1:86041-88541 GCF_003789085.1 Penaeus vannamei
AAAAGACCCCCTCCCCCCCAAAAAAACAACAAGACCCCCCCTCCCCCCCCAAAAACAACAAGACCCCCCTCCTCCCCCCAAAAAAACAACAAGACCCCCTCCTCCCAAAAAAACAACAAGACCCCCCTCCCCCCAAAAAACAACAAGACCCCCCTCCCCCCAAAAAAACAACAAGACCCCCCTCCCCCCCAAAAAAACAACAAGACCCCTCCCCCCAAAAAAACAACAAGACCCCCCTCCCCCAAAAAAACAACAAACCCCCCCCTCCCCCAAAAAAACAACAAGACCCCCCTCCCCCCAAAAAAACAACAAGACCCCCCTCCTCCCCCAAAAAACAACAAGACCCCCCCCTCCCCCCAAAAAACAACAAGACCCCCCCTCCCCCCCAAAAAACAACAAGACCCCTCCCCCCAAAAAAACAACAAGACCCCTCCCCAAAAAAAACAACAAGACCCCTCCCCAAAAAAACAACAAAAACAACAAGACCTCCTCCCCCTCCCAAAAAAAACAACAAGACCCCTCTCAAGAAAAAAAACAACAAGATCCCCCCTCCCTCCCCCCAAAAAAACAAGACCCCCCCCCCAAAAAAAAAAAAACAACAAGACCCCCTCCCCCAAAAAAACAAAAGACCTCCCCCAAAAAAAACAAAAAAGACCCCTCCCCCCAAAAAAAACAACAAGAACCCCCCCCCTCAAAAAAACAACAAGACCCCTCCCCAAAAAAACAACAAGACCCCCTCCCCCCAAAAAACAACAAGACCCCCTCCCCAAAAAAACAACAAGACCCCTCCCCCAAAAAACAACAAGACCCCCTCCCCCCAAAAAAAACAACAAGACCCCCCCCCCCCCCAAAAAAACAACAAGACCCCCCTCCCCCCAAAAAAAACCCCCCTCCCCCCAAAAACAACAAGACCCCCTCCCCCAAAAAAAAACAACAAGACCCCTCCCCCCCAAAAAACACAAGACCCCCCTCCCCCAAAAAAAAACAACAAGACCCCCTCCCCCAAAAAAAACAACAAGACTCCCCCTCCCCCAAAAAACAACAAGACCCCTCCCCCCAAAAAACCAAGACCCCTCCCCCAAAAAAACAACAAGACCCCTCCCCCCAAAAAAAACAAACAAAGACCCCTCCCCCCAAAAAAACAACAAGACCCCCTCCCCCAAAAAAACAACAAGACCCCTCCCCCAAAAAAAAACAAACAAGACCCCTCCCCCAAAAAAAACAACAAGACCCCCTCCCCCCAAAAAAAACAAGACCCCCTCCCCCCAAAAAACACATCCCCCAAAAAAAAAAAACAACAAGACCCCCTCCCCCCAAAAAAACAACAACGACACCCCCTCCCCCTAAAAAACAACAAGACTCCCTCCCCAAGGACCCCAAACAACAATAAAAGACCCCCCTCCCCCCAAAAAAACAACAAGACCCCCTCCTCCCCAAAAAACAAGACCCCAAAAAAACAAGAACCCCCTCCTCCCCAAAAAAAACAGCAAGACCCCTCCTCCAGAAAACAAACAACAAGACCCCCTCCCCCAAAAAACAACAAGACCCCCTCCCCACCGAAAAAAACAAAGACCCCCCCCCCCCCCAAAAAAAAAATCGAATAACCAAAAAACGACAGCAACGCCATCTACACGCCCCAGATGCAATGCTCCTTCCGAACTCCGAAAGTGTTGAATTGTTGTTCAGAGCGAGCCCATAAATCTCCCCCCCCCCCCCTTCCTTCGGCGCGACTCCCATCCATTTGTTATCTCTCACGCCCACTCCGGACGGGGCCGGCGCGGGCGGGCGCGGGAGGTGGCGGGGAAAGGGAGGGTGAGGGGGGAGGAAAAAGGGGTCAGGGGAAAGGGAAAGAGGGTGAGGGGGGAGGAAAAAGGCGGAAGAAAAGGGAATGAGAGGAGAGGAGGGGTGAGGAAGAGGAAAGGAGAAAAGGGGTTGGATGTAGGAGAGGAGGAGGAGGGGTGAAGGGGACAAGGGAATAAAGGGAGGGAAAGGAGAGGGGATGAGAGGAAAAGTGTTGAGGGTGGGAGGGGGAGGAGTGAGGGTAAGAGAGGGAGAGAACGGAGACGAGAGAGAGAGAGGGGAAAAGAAGCGAAAAGAGTGAGGATAAGGCTGAGAAAGGGAGAAGAGGGAAAGGGTGAGAAAAGGGATTTATGTTCATTGACAAAAAATATACATAAAAAGAGAGGGAATATTGAGACGAAAGAAAGGAGCGAAGAAATGAAAAGTAGAGGAGAGGAGAGGAAGAAGGAAAGAAGGAGGAAAGGAAGAAAAAAATCTGCAGGGAATGAAGGAGAAGGGATGGAGAGAAAAGGGGTGAGGTGAGATAAAAGGGAAGAGTGGAGAAAAGACAAAAGAAGGAAAGAAAGGGAGTGAAAGACGGAATTGAGGAAGAAGGGAGAGGCACTGAAGAGGGGAAGATGGGGAAGAGGAAACGGAGCAAAAACGGCAAAATAGTGAGGGAGAAGGGAGATAAGGGACAGGAAATGGAGGGAGTGAGGGA
>NW_020868368.1:91041-98541 GCF_003789085.1 Penaeus vannamei
TCTCTCTCTCATCGCCCGCCCTCTGCATCTTCCCCCTCTCTCTATCCCCCTCCTCCTCCTCTCTCATCCCTCTCTCCCCCTCTCTCATCCCTCCTCCTCCCCTCTTCTTCATCCCTCCTCCTCCTCCTCTCTCTCCCTCTCTGCATGCATCTTCCTCCTCTCTCTCATCCCTCCTCTCCTTTCTCTCATCCCTCTCTTCTTCTCTCTCTCCTCTCTGCATGCATCTTCCCCCCTCTCTCTCATCTCCTCCTCCTCCTCTCTCTCATTCCTCCTCTCCTCTTCTCTCATCCCTCCTCCTCCTCTCTCCTCCTCTCTGCATGCATCTTCCTCCTCTCTCTCATCCTCCTCTCTCTCTCTATCTCCTCCTCTCTCTCCTCTCCAGCATCTTCCCCCCTCTCTCATCCTCCTCCTCCTCCTCTCTCTCCCTCTGCATGCATCTTCCTCCTCTCTCCATCCCTCCCTCCTCCTCTCTCTCTCCCTCCTCTCCTCTCCTATCCCTCTCCTCCCTCTCTCTCCCTCTCTGCATGCATCTTCCTCCTCTCTCTCATCCCTCTCCTCCTCCTCTCTCTCCTCTCTGCATGCATCTTCCTCCTCTCTCTCATCCCTCCTCCTCCTTTCTCTCATCCCCTCCTCTTCCTTCTCTCTCTCCCTCTCTGCATGCATCTTCCTCCTCTCTCTCATCCTCCTCCTCCTTTCTCTCATCTTCTTCTCTCTCTCATGCTCTCCTCTCTCTCTCATCATCCTCCTCCTCTCTCCTCCCTCTCTTCCTCTCTCTCCCTCTCTGCATGCATCTTCCCCCTCTCTCTCATCCTCCTCCTCCTCCTCTCTCTCCTCTCTGCATGCATCTCATCTCTCCTCCTCTCTCTCATCCCTCTTCCTCCCCTCTCTCTCATCTCCTCTCTCCTCTCTCTCCTCTCTGCATGCATCTTCCTCTCTCTCTCTTCCTCCTCCTCTCCTCCTCCTCTCTCTCTCTCCCTCTCTGCATGCATCTTCCTCTCTCTCATCCCTCCTCCCCTCCTCCTCCCTCTCTGCATCATCTTCCTCTCTCTCATCTCTCCTCCTCTCTCTCCCTCTCTGCATGCCATCTCTCCTCCTCTCTCTCATCCCTCCTCTCTCTCTCTCTCCCTCCTCTCCCCGCCTCTCTCTCATCTCCCCTCCTCCTCTCTCTCCCTCTCTGCATGCATCTTCCTCCTCTCTCTCAATCCTTCCTCCTCCTCCTGCTTCTCTCCCTCCTCCTCCTCCTCTCTCTCCCTCTCTGCATGCATCTTCCTCCTCTCTCTCATCCTTCCTCCTCCTCCTCTCTCTCCCTCTCTGCATGCATCTTCTCCTCTCTCTCATCCCTCCTCCTCCTCTCTCTCTCCCTCTCTGCATGCATCTTCCCTCCTCTCTCTCATCCTCCTCCTCCTCCCTCTCTCTCCCTCTTCTGCATGTCATCTTCCTCCTCCTCTCCTCTCTGCATGCATCTTCCTCCTCTCTTCATCCCTCCTCCTCTCCTCCTCTCCCTTCTGCATGCATCTTCCTCCTCTCTCCATCCTCCCTCCTCTCCCTCTCTCCCTCTCTGCATGCATCTTCCCCTCTCATCCTCTCCTCCTCCTCTCTCTCCTCTCTGCATGCATCTTCCCCTCTCTCTCATCCTCCTCTCTCTCCTCTCTCTCCCTCTCTGCATGCATCTTCCCCCTCTCTCTCTCATCCCTCCTCCTCCTCCTCTCTCTCCTCTCTGCATGCATCTTCCTCCTCTCTCTCGTCCCTCCCTCCTCCTCTCTCTCCCTCTCTGCATGCATCTTCGCGTATCCCATTAAACTGTCTTGACGGTGTAAATATAAACTCTGCTTCATCATACTTAAAATTACGGATCACGGACTGTGCTATTGACTTATGATCTGCGTTTTTTATCTCTCTTTATTTTCCCTTTCCGTTTTCTGGTCATTTTTTTTCTCTCTCTGTGTCTTTGGTATATATATATTTTTTGTATTTTTCGATATTTTTTTTGTCTTTCTGTGAGTCTTCGGTGGTGTTTAATTTTTTTTTCTTATTTTTTTCTGTTTCTGTTCTACATTCATTTCTCTGCTTTATTTGGTATTTTCTCGTTCTTCTTTGATATCATTTTCTCTCTCCTTTTATATCTTTTTTTCTTCTGTCCTTTTATTTTTATCTTTTTTCTCTTATTTATATATATATATATATATATATATATATATATATATAATATATATATATTAATCCTTCTCTCATCCTGTTTTTGTACATTTTCTCTCTCTCTTTCTTCTCTAAAATATTTAGAATTATTCATATTTTCTTCTACCATACTCTGCAACACACACACACACACACATATACACACACACACAACACAACACACATATATATACACGTTAAAAAAACAAATATTGACCTCCACAACCTAGCGAGATCTGCCTGTAGCCGTAGTCATTTATCGCCAGTTCCCGGATGTCAATCAGCTGTTTACGTAAACAAGGTGAGTGTCAATATTTTTGTTCTCTTTTTTCCAAAGTTATCAATTACTTTACTCATCTATCAGCTGAATACTCTTTTTTTCAAGAGGATGGTGGGGGAGGGGGATGAGGAGGGAAAGCGGGAGAGGGAAAAGGGGAGGATAAAGGAAAGTAAATAGATAAATGATTGGAGGTAGATAGTTAGAGGGAGAAGAACAAGAAGAAGGCGAAAGGGAGACAGGAAACAGAGAGAGAAAAGGTAGAAAAGATTGATAGGGGGATAGGAAAGGGAAAGAGAGAATAATATATAATGAAATAGATTAATATGTGGTTAAAGGGCATATGTGAAGTAATTATCGTGCATTGTTTTTTCTTTGAATATCGTTCAATAATGTATGTTTAGCCTATTCATACAAAAGAAAAAAAAATCGAAGAGACCCTCTGGTATCGCCCTTAGAAACGAAGATGCAAAACCCGGCGGTCTTCGGCAATCCCCGGTTGTGACGTCATTCCCAGAACCAGGGAGAATCTTGTTGAATACAAACAGTGCACCGCGTGAGACAAACAGTGCACCGCGAGTCAAGGATATCATGGAATTGTCCCAGTTACGAGCTATTAAAGTTTGTAACAAAGGATGCCGAGGCGTTGTGTAGCAATTCATTGCTTCCATTCATGTCACCAGCTATTTGAATGGCCAAAAGACCGCGACAGAGCAAGGAAGTGGACACGTTTTGTGCAAGCCAAGCGGAGCAACTTTCAGCCTGTGCCAACCAGCGTACTTTGCCTGAAACACTTCGAGCCCCATTGCTTTGCGAACAGAATGGCTTACGACATGGGATTTGCAAAACGGTAGGCCATTTCTAATTTATATTTGTCATGATCACAACAGCGCAAAAGAAACTCTGAAAGAGCGCTTTTTTGCTTGGCGGCGTAGCAAGCATTCATTGCGTGAGTACGACACAGTGTGCCGAGTGCATTGCAAGTGTGCATGTATTACTACACAGAGGTAGGGTAGGTACACCCCAAAAAGCACAACACAAATAAATACCGATGCCCCTCCACTCGCGAATGGATGTAGGCCTGCGCCACGGGTGCAGACAAGAGATTCCGCAGCCTGCTGAAATTTTGTACCATACAGAAGCGGGATCACACGTTCGACTATAAAAAATAATTTAGAAAATTACCATTCATTCAATCTCTTCGGGTCTCGACGCCGCTCCATGTCTGGCTGGTTTGGCACAACTTCCACGACATCCACAGCGTCGGGCTTATGTATGTACTGTCCAACAACCATCAACCCTTGATATTCCTTCTTCTTTTTCAACTCTTCGAAGACATAGGCACCCTCTGAAGTTGTACCAATGTCGTCGTCGGAATAATCCGATGAAACTTCACTGATTTCCCTGCCGCTGTAGTCTGGTAGTGAGTCCGCCATGTTGTACAATGTACTGAATGCAGAGAATGCTGTGATCGCGTTCTGGAATTGACGTCACACATCCGGGTTCCCGATTTTCACGGAAAATATAACTTGACTTCGGAAAATCGAAATAAATAAAATTTGGGGAATTATTTTCAGATTTCCTTTTTTTACTCATATTAGAGAGATGGTTTGCAAGCTAATTCTCCCTTTTAAAATTTTTCAGTTGTTACTTCACATATGCCCTTTAAACGAAGCAAACTAGAACATGGCAGAGAGAGAGAGAGAGAAAGGGAGGGAGGAGAGAGAGAGAGAGAGAGAGAGAGAGAGAGAGAGAGAGAGAGAGAGAGAGAGAGAGAGAGAGAGTGAGTGAGTGAGTGAGTGAGTGAGTGAGGTGAGTGAGTGAAGTGAGTGAGTGAGTGAGTGAGGGGGGTGAAAAAATGAAAATGAGAGAACAGACAAGAGCGAGAAAATAAGAAAAAGAGAAACTAAGTAAACAAGAAAAGAAAGAAAATATGATAATAGGAAGAGATAGACAGATCGGAAAAAAGGAAAGATAAGAGACATACATGCAAATAAACCGAAGCTAAATTTGGCACTCCTTCCCTTCCTCTCAGTGCCTCTCTTTATGGCACTTCACGCGATGGTCGAGTTGGAGGAACTTTGACTCTTAAACTTGACCGGCTAAACAATTGGAGCTAACTGGCTTTAAGGGAAGGTTTAGATAAACACACACATACACACACACGCACACTTTCGCTCTCTCTCTCTCTCACCACACACACTCTCTCTCTCGCTCACTCTCTCTCTCTCACACTCTCGCTTCTCTCTCTCTCTCTCTCGCTCAACTCACACACACTCTCGCTCTCTCTCTCTCTCTTCGCACACTCTCCTCGCTAACTCACTCTCTCTCTCACACACCACTTCTTGCTCTCGCTCTCTCTACCTAACACTCTCTCTCACTCTCCACACACACACTCTCTCTCTCTCGCTCTCACTCTCTCTCTCTCCACACTCTCGCTCTACTCTCTCTCTCTCTCTCACACACTCCTCTCACACACACACACTCTCTCTCTCTCACACAACACCTTCTCTCTCACACACACTCTCTCTCTCTCACACACACACACTCTCTCTCTCTCCACACCTCTCTCTCTCTCACACCTCTCTCCTCTCTCTTCTCTCTCTCTCAAACACTCTCTCTCTCTCTTCTCACATCACACTCTCTCTCTCACACACACTCTCACTCTCTCTCTCACCTCTCCTCTTCTCTCTCGCTCTCACTCTCTCTCTCGCTCTCATCTCTCTCTCATCTCTCTCTCTCACTCTCTCTCTCAACACACACATCTCTCTCTCACACACACTCTCTTCCTCTCTCAACACACAACTTCTCTCCACAACACACCTCTCTCTCTCTCACACAAACTCTCTCTCTCTCTCTCACCAAGTGATGACACTCTTCTCTCTCACAACACCAACATCTCTCTCCTCACACACTCTCTCTCTCAACACCCACTCTCTCACAACACAACTCTCTCTCTCGCTCTCACTCTCTCTCTCAGCTCTCACTCTCTCTCTCACAACACTCTCTCTCTACAAACACACACACTCTCTCTCACACACACACATCTCTCTCTCTCACACACACTCTCTCTCTCTCAAACACACACACTCTCTCTCTCTCTCAAACACTCTCTCTCTCCACACCCCTTCCTCAGCACACTCTCTCTCTCTCTCTCACACACACTCTCTCTCTCTCAACCACACACTCTCCTTTCTCCTCTCTCTCTCTCTCTCACACACTCTCTCTCTCTCACTCTCACTCTCTCTCTCTCTCACTCACCTCTCTCTCACACAACTCCTCTCATTCCTCTCTCTTCTCTCTCACACAACACTCTCTCTCTCTCACACACACACTCTCTCTCTCTCACACACACACTCTCTCTCTCTCTCTCACACACACTCTCTCTCTCTCTCTCTCTCTCTCACACTCCCTCGCTCTCTCTCTCTCTCACAACACCACTCTCTCTCTCTCTCTCCTCTCTCTCACTGGTATATGGATTCAAGCACATGCAGTAAGTACGCACAGGCACACAAACGCCCGCCCGCAAACACAATTGTTTATATTACATACAACATTTCTCTTTTATAAACTATTACATTTGCATTACTTCATCATCATTGCAACAAATTTCATCATCACTATCATCACTCTGGATATCATCATTACTAGCATCCTCATTATTATCTCATTATCACATCTCTTATCATCATAATCATAAAATTCTGATCCTTGTGTTTTTACGATTATAAGATTGCTGTTGTTATTATCATTCATGAAATATGTATTTTCTTTTTTGTTATTCTTCTTATCTCTTTTAATGTCTTTTATCATGATATTTTATTATCTAATATTACGAATCATTATTTTCTCTCTTATCTTGACGCATTATATTTTCAAAATTGCTGTTCATTGCGAGTGATTAAAAAAATGAACTAAGAAGTAGAGAGGAAATATAAATAGTAATAATATGAATACAACAAACATAATGATGATGATGATAATATGAAGATGATAATAGGGATGGTGTGATGATGATGATGAAAGAAAAATATTAGGATGATAACTAATAATGATAATAATAATAGCAATAGTAATGATAATGACAATAATGATAATGTAATGATAGTAGTAATTTCAATGATGATGATTATGATAATGATAACAATAAGTATAATAATGAGAATAAGAATAACTACAATAAAAGTAATAATTATAGTAACAAAAATAATAGTTGATAAATACAATAATAAAAACAAAAACAATAACAAAGTAACAACATTAGCTTACAAACAGTGATAATAAGAAGTCGGAAAGAAAGGAAGTGTGAGTAAAATCAAAATAAATTAGATCAAAAGAAAATAATAGAAAGCAAAATGAAAAAAACAGGTTGGCAACACCACGAGAAGAACAAGAAGAAAAAGAAAAGAAGAGAAAGAAAAAAGAAGAAAAGAAGAGGAAGAGAAAGAAAAGAAAAGCAAGGAAAAGAAAGTAAAGAAAGAAAGAAAGAAAAAAATGAAGAGCGTCCTTGAACATGAAAATCTAACCCTCCCCATGTCCCCACACCCTAATTGCAAGATTGCAGGACGCGACGCAATAACACACCTGAACCACGTATTAATGAAAGAGATGTGTGGATATGTTATCCAACACGCGCCCAAACTACCCGCATTTTGTTCTCTTCCACATCCATCTGCTGATCCCCCTTCCCCTTCCTCTACTCTTCTGTCCTCCCCCCCTCTCCATTTCTTCCTCTATCTCCTCCCTCCTTCATTCCTTCTCCTCCTCTTCCCCTTACATTATCCCTCTCTCATTTCCTTCCACTTCCTCCTACTCCTCCATCTCATCATCCTTTCTCTCCTCCACCCTTCCCTCTCCATTTTCTTTCCCTCGCCTTTCCCCCGTCTACCTCTGCGTCCACTTCATCCCTCCCCCACCTTCTTCCCCTCTCCCTCCCCCACTACCACCCCCCTGTTATGACGTAATAATGAGGCAAACTAGGTGATTTATAAGGAGTCAGCTGTCACGCTTGGAATGCCTAGGTTTGGGGTAAGCACACACGCTATTGG
>NW_020868368.1:123541-126041 GCF_003789085.1 Penaeus vannamei
TGCTCATTAAAAAAAAAAAAAAAAAAAAAAAAAAAACAATATATATATATATATTATATATATTATATATATTTTTCATACAATGTGACAATGTTGTCTTAAACGATGATGATAATAATGATGATAATAATGTAAAAACAATGATAATTGTAATCGTGATAATAGCTAGTAGTATCAAAACAACAAATAACAATGGTAATACTACAACTGAGAATGATAATGAAAAGCACATTATAATGAGAATGATAATGATAAAAGCAATAATGATAATGGATAATGATATTGATAATATAAGGGATAATAATGAGAATAAGAAAGTAATAATAATATAATGATAACAATAAGGAAATGACAACAATAATACAATAATAATGATTAAGATATCAATAGTAACGATAATGATATAATAATAATAACAATAATAGCAAAGATAATAAACTTTTGGCATTTGTTACTGAGACATGACAGGAACACGTAAACTGATCATCTCTGTAATGGGAAGATCTCTACACGATTTAAATGGGACAGACAGCAACAAACCACTATAGATGAAGTGTAACCTGCCACAACAAAACCCTGATGTCGAATGATTTAATTGCACTGACAGTTGTTACACCGACAAGAACAACGCTTGCGAAATGTTGCGAATTGAACAATAATTGTGATGAGCGTGCATGCACATGAAGCCAGGCATGAGCGGTTGTATTACAACACGAAGTTAGATCAAAAGGTTCCGCGCACACAAGATGGTGTACATGTGCACTGCGCGTACAATATCCCAGCCAGCAGCTATGAATAAGAAATTAAGCTATGGCAGTTAATAAGGAAAAGGAAAAGCTGCAAAATAGGTCCAAGCGAATCCAGGCGCGCATAACAATAAGGATAATTGCTTCGATGGAGTTTTGTGTTAAGTGGAAATCGTGTTGTTACCTGCTCGTCGACGCCCCTCCCCCCCCCCCTCCCCCAAACCTCCTGCTTCTCCACCATCCCATCCCTCCCATTCCTCCCCATCCCCCATCCCATCCCTCCCCATCCCCTCCAATTCCCTCCCCATCCCTCCCATCCTTCCCATTCCCCTTTCTACACTCCCATCTGCCCCTTCCTCTCCCTCTCATCCTCCCATTCCTATCCCTCTTCCCTTTCCATCCCTTCCTCTCCCCTACCCACCACTCCTATCACTTCATCCTCTCTCTTCTTTCTCCCATTCCCTCCCCTCTTTTCCCTCTCTCCCATCACTCCCCCTCTTCTCCCTTCCCCTCTCCCATCACCCCCACCCCACTCCCATCACCTCCCCCCTCCCCGACCATCATTCACCCTCCCCCTCCCTACCCCCACTTCCATCACTCCCCTCTTCCTCCTTCCCTCTCCCTTACCCCCCCCTCCTCATTCACCCTTCCCCTTCCCAGTCTCCCATCTCTCCCCCACTCCCATCACACCCCCCTCCCCTCATTCACCCCTCCTCTTCCCCCACTCCATCCCCGCCCCCTTCCCCCACTCCCATCACACCCCGCACCCCTCTTTCCCTCACTCCCATCCCCCCTCCCCCCTCATTCACCCTCTCCCCTCTCTATTCAACCCCTCCTCCTTCCCCACTCCCATCCCCCTCCCTTCCCCCACTCCACCCCCCCCCCCTTCCCTCTCCCATTACCCCCCCCCCTATTGACCCCCCTTCCCCCACTCCATCACCCATTCACCCCCCCTCTCTTCCCCTTCTCCCTCATTCCCCATTCGCACATTCCCACCATTACAAAAGGGCGTGTACTTCCTTCTTGCCAAATCACTGCTCCTTCTCACCATCCTTATATATATTTTTTCCTACAGCATTTGTTATTAGCATTATTATGTTTATAATTCTTTTTTCTTTCTGCTTCATTGTTCCCTCTTCGTTATTTGCCCTTTTGGTCTGACCTTTTGCTGACTCTTACTCCTCCTTTCTTCTTCTTCTTCTTATAATTTATTATTCCTTTTCTCTTCTTCCTTCTTCTTCCTCTCCTCCTCTCCTTCTTCTTCCTCATCTCTCTTCTTCTTCTTCGTCTTCTTCTTCTTCTTTCCTCTCCCTCTCTTCTTCTTCTCTTCCTCCTCCTCTCCTTCTTCTTCCTCTTCTTCTTCTTTCCTCCTCCGCTTCTTCTTCTTCTTCTTCCTCCTCCTCTTACTCCTCTCCTCCTGACACTTTTTCCTTTTTCTTATTGTCACTTTTCTCTCCCTCTTCCTCTGTCTACTTCTTCTGGTTCTACTCCTCCTTCTCCTTCCCCTTTTTATTCTCCTTTTTCTTTGCGTTCTGCTCTTCGTCCTTCAACCTTCAGCTCTTGTTCCATCCCTTATCACCTCATTTCTCCTCCCCTCCTATTCCTCACTCCCTCCTCCTCTTTTTTCTTTTTTTTATTTCTCTTTCTTCTTCTCCTCCACCTCATCTCCTTCTTCTTCTTCTTCCTTCTTCCAACCCCCCAGCACCTCCTCCCCCCAACCCCACAACCACCTCCTCCTCCCTCCAACTCCCCAA
>NW_020868368.1:141041-143541 GCF_003789085.1 Penaeus vannamei
TCTCTGTCTCTCGTTCTCTTTCTCTCTGTCTGTCTGTCTGCTTGTTTCTGTTTCTCTGTCTGTCTTTCTCTCTGTCTCTGTCTGTCTGTCTCTCCCCTCTCCTCTCTCCTCCCTCTCCCTCTCTTCTCTCTCTCTCTCTTCCCTCTCTCTCTCCTCTCTTCTCTCTCTCTCCCTCCCTCCTCTCTCTCTCTCTCTCTCTCCCCTCCCTTCTCTTTCTCTCCCTCTCTCTCTCTCTTCTTTTTCTTCTCTTTTCTCGTATTCAAACATCTTAACTAACCAGGAAGCTTACACAATAAATCCTCCATGATGCCACACAGCCGCAGCTTAAGACGAACCAGGCAACAGAGAATATCGTTGCATCGCACATAACAATCACAACAATGCTTTATGTACTGTACACCGGCGCCAAACTATGGAACGCGGTGCCTGAACGCATTAAAGCTTGGCCAAGTCTACACACAATCAAGGAAAGGGTTAGGAATATGAATTCTTTCCCCAAGTCTGCACACAATCAAGGAAAGGGTTAGGAATATGAAATTCTTCCCCAAGTACACACAATCAAGGAAAGGGTTAGGAATATGAATTCTTTTCCCAAGTCTGCACACAATCAAGGAAAGGGTTAGGAATATGAATTCTTCCCAAGTCTGTACACAATCAAGGAAAGGGTTAGGAATATGAATTCTCCCCAAGTCTGCACACAATCAAGGAAAGGGTTAGGAAATGAATTCTTTCCCAAGTCTGCACACAATCAAGGAAAGGGTTAGGAATATGAATCTTTCCCCAAGTCTACACACAATCAAGGAAAGGGTTAGGAATATGAATTCTTTCCCCAAGTCTGCACACAATCAAGGAAAGGGTTAGGAATATGAATTCTTTCCCCAAGTCTACACACAATCAAGGAAAGGGTTAGGAATATGAATTCTTTCCCCCAAGTCTACACACAATCAAGGAAAGGGTTAGGAATATGAATTCTTTCCCCAAGTCTGCACACAATCAAGGAAAGGGTTAGGAAATGAATTCTTTCCCAAGTCTGCACACAATCAAGGAAAGGGTTAGGAATATGAATTCTTTCCCCAAGTCTGCACACAATCAAGGAAAGGGTTAGGAATATGAATTCTTTCCCCAAGTCTGCACACAATCAAGGAAAGGGTTAAGAATATGAATTCTTTCCCCAAGTCTGCACACAATCAAGGAAAGGGTTAGGAATATGAATTCTTTCCCAAGTCTGCAACACAATCAAGGAAAGGGTTAGGAATATGAATTCTTTCCCCAAGTCTGCACACAATCAAGGAAAGGGTTAGGAATATGAATTCTTTCCCCAAGTCTGCACACAATCAAGGAAAGGGTTAGGAATATGAATTTTTCCCCAAGTCTACACACAATCAAGGAAAGGGTTAGGAATATGAATTCTTCCCCAAGTCTACACAATCAAGGAAAGGGTTAGGAATATGAATTCTTTCCCCAAGTCTGCACACAATCAAGGAAAGGGTTAGGAACATGAATTCTTACAACTTCTGCCCATATCCCGCGAATCTAAATTAATCTAGCTACATCTAATTTTCTTAGAATCGTCGTAATTACCTCTTTTCCCTCTATTTTCCTTCGTAATGTATCTTAACGAATCTACGTGTGTCGTGGTGATACACATATATGATCTAATCCTTTATGTTTTTACTTTGTTTTTTTTGTTTGTTTTTCAGTGTCTGACTAGTTGTTTGGGTTTTAAGTGTTACAAGTATTTATGCGAGCTGACTGGAAAGCTTATGCTTAATGAGCTCTCTCTCTCTCTGTCTATCTCTATCTCTCTCCCTCACTCTTACTCTCACTCTCGCTCTTACTCTCTCTCTAACACACACTATCTCTCGCTCTCTCGCACACACACACAATCTCTCTCTCTCTCTCTCTCTCTCTCACACACACACACACTCTTTCTCTCTCTCTTACTCTCGCTCACACACCCACTCTCTCTCTCTCTCTCTCTTTCTCTTTCTCTTTTCTTTGTATCTGTGTCCGAAAACTTACTGTAAGTTCGCAACGCAACTATCCGTCTGGATCACTACTTCCACAGGCGTTGAAATCACCACACGTCATATTCGTAAATGACTGGTAATAATGTAAAAAAAATGAGAAAGAAAAAAGGAAAGAAACGATAAAGTAGGAGAAATAGCCACAGCGAAGAAAAAGGAAGAAGAAAGCGAATATAAGAGGGAGAGCAACACACAAAAATGAAAGACATAAAAGAAAAGGAAAGAAAAGAAAGAGAAACACCACAGGAGAGATTAACAAACGTGTGAGGGAAAGTTCATGGTCCGCGAACAAAGTGAGAAAGAGCGAGAGAGAAGAAGAGAGAGATTAGAAAAAAGAATTATATACACGGTAGTGCTAGAACTTTCTGTCAATCGTCACGACTACGCGTTGGTGTGTGTGTGTGCCTGTGTAACACGGTGCGTGGGTGTAAGTGCGTGTGTACGTTTTATTTTACGTGTGTCTGTCTGAATGT
>NW_020868368.1:159133-167119 GCF_003789085.1 Penaeus vannamei
TTATACAATACAACATGATTTAATTTTAAGCAATAGTGAAAATTTACTATCCGATTTAAGTTGAATGACTCGATACATAATTTAGCGAATCGATGTAATTATAAATCGAATTCATATATGAAACTGATTATATTAGTAGATGTCACTTATATTAAATAAAAAACAATATAGTTAGAATTAAATAAGGTGAATCTATCCCTAGTCATTAATTCTGTTGCTAATAAATAATATTATGGGTATATATGCTATAGATCTTAGCATATTTATTCCTGTATAATTGTATCTGAGTAGGTACTCACGCTTATAGCGCACATTGTAATTGCCAATCATTATTATACGCTCACATACTAACGCTTCATATCACATGTGTATAGTTGTACTTCTACGTACTCGACTCACACAATTACTAACACCACACATCCAACCATCTATGACACTTCATACACTCTACATAACACATACATTACACACACACTTACACACACTCTATATTCAACTCATCGCATACACTACAACTCCCCTACACACTGCATCACATAACCATACACGTACACGTCACACTAAACACGGCATCATACACAACCTCACATCAACACGCATCACACTGCCTCCAACACATCGCACACTACACTGCACCTCAACGTCAACACTACACCCATGCCACTCAATACGCACATCCATTACTACTATCATCATCCAGATCGTCACACACTTCCACTCCAATACTACATTTCACACTTACTCACATTCCAACACACAGACTCGATCACTCCGTCCAGCTCCTTAACGCACACTACCCTTCAACCACTAACTACCCTTAATCAATATGATTACAAGGTGATTGCTACAAGAAGCTTATGGAGTAAGCCGATATGCATAAATGGGTACAAATTTCTACTCGCTACAAAACGCGCTACTTACTTATACCTACCAAGCGATTACTGCCGTATCGTTAGACATTACCGTAAAGCCACTATGCCTAAGGTGTATAATAATAAGTATCCTCAACACTTATTCGTCCTCACCGATATGCCTAACGGAGGGTATCTATAAGGGTAGATATTCATACAAGTGGTATATTTATTTATATAATATTCACCGTGACGTATAGTTTGTTTTATATGATATGTTCAGTCTATAATTTGTGATGCTTATTTTAGTACATTAGACTAGTATATCTTCACCTGATTCACTAGGGCAGATCGGCACGACCTCCCTCCCCCGCCCCCCCTCTTCCCTTCCCCTTCCCCTCTCCTTCCTTCCTTCCCCTCTCCTCTCCCTTCCGTCTTCTTCCCCTCCCCTCCACCCTCCCGCTCTCTAATAGGTATATGAGTAAGCGAGGAATGATGTAAGAGAAGAAATATGGCCTGCGCGGTTGGGGATGAAAAGGGAAGGAGATAAGAAGATTGATAGAAGAAGGAGGTAGAGGAATGAGAATAGGTATGAAGAATGATATAATCATGATGAGACGTACTCTCGATGTCAGTTCGAGTGAAAGAGTAGGAGGTAAATAGAAGTAAGAAGAAGGATGGAAGTGAGTAGAGTAAATAGTGACGACGAAAGGATGAATGAATAGTGAGTGGATAAAAATAGAGTAAATGACATAAGAACATTTAGGTACCTAAAGCTCTGCGGTGGGAAACGAGCTAATCGTATATATAAATCATTACTAAGAGATTAATTAGAAAGAAGAGAAATGAATAGATAAGAAATAAAGGATCCAAAAGGTATGAAACTCTGCAAGGGCTTGACCTCGCTTCAATCACGCCCCCCCCTCTCCAGTCCTCCCTCCTTCTCGCTCTCCTCCTCCTTTCATTCGCTTCCTGTACTCCATTTATATACCTACTCCTCTCTTTCACTCTTCGCCTATACTGCTTCTCACTCGCTGACTCCTCCTCACTACAATTTGGCCCTCAATGATTTTGCCTGCCTCCTCTCACTCCTCCCGCCCTCCTTACCTTCACTCCTCCTCCTTCTCCGACTCTCCTCTTCACTCCTCCTTCAATATTTCATCATCCATTAAATATGTATTTCTCGATGTCAACTAGAGTGTTTGAAGGGCTGGCTTATTTATTGTGACTTCAATGAGTAATGATGATATGGAGTCTGAGTATGCGGATCGATATCTTACTGAACGCTCCCACTTGCCGGACTCGTTTCCTGCGGTTTTTGTGGCGTTACTGCTGTTGCTACTTACTTACTGCTGTCACTTTGTCTATTTAATCATACTTATATTACTCCTATACTTCTTTCATTAATGCTTGTTTTACTCTAACCATTACTATTAGATTACTCCTTAATTTTAGCTTCTCTTACTGCTGTTACATCTCTTACTATTACTAGTCTTTACTTAATATTTACTTGCTCATATACTCGTGACCTACTATTAAGTATAACTTTACATTGGTACTTTGCTATTACTGCATTATATTATAACGTTTAATTATATACTTATTATGCTCTTACTTACTATTTGATTAACTACTAATTAAATACCTCTTATTAGCTATTACGTGATTCTTCACACCATTACACAGCATATTACTACTCTTACTCTCTCATTATAATTGTCATATATAAGTAACTATATATTACTTGTCATCTGGTTAAACTTTTATTTAATTACTTACTATTACTGCTCTATTATTAATCTTTCTAGCTATGCTAATATTTCACTTTAACTCACTATCTAATAACTACTACTATTTCTCTCGTTGATTGTGTTTGGACCTGGTTTAAATTCTGCTGTTGGTTCTTGTCTTTAGATTAGTGTAGGTGATCTTGTCGATAACTCGAAACGTGATCTGTGTGCTGGTGTGTCATTGCCATGACTCAGTCAGTAGGATGTGGGTCTGTTGTATCATTTCCTGCGTTAGCTACATAGTGGACTAGGTGTTAGAGAATAAGTGTGTAGCCCGGGAGGTAATAGGTTGAGATACAGTTCTTGAGGCTGTATTATCAATTCCCTGTTGGGAAGAATGCTACCGGGGCATGCTCTTTTGGGAGGTAAGGGTGAGGGGTAGGTAGGGGTTGTTCATATATATACTGTACTTGGTATAGATAGTATTCGTCCGGGATTTGGTATATTGATTCTCTCTCTTCTTTCTCTCTCTCTTCTTCTCTATCTCTACTATTCTCTCTCTTCTCTCTCTCCTCTCTACCTCTCTATCTCTCCCCCTCTTTACTCTTATACTCATCTCTAACCTCTTACGTCTTTCTCTTCTCTCTTTCTCTTCTCTTTCTCTTCTACTTTCTTCTCTCTCTCTCTCTCTTTTACTCTCTCTCTCTCTTCTTCTCTCTCTTACTCTCTCTCTCTCTCTCTCTCTCTCTCTTCTACCTCTCTCTCTCTCCTCTCTCTCTCCTCTCCCTTCCCTCTCCCTTTCCCCCTTACCCCTCCTATCCCTCCCTTCTTCCCCCTTCCTCCTCTCTCTCTATCATCTATATATCTCTTCTCTATCTTCTCTCAGCTTATCAAGCACTCCTCTTTTCATATATAAATGCCCGTTGTCGCAGAAACATTGCTCAGCAGTGATTAGCAAGGGCAAATCATTTTTGATAAGCTTTATAAATAAACACAGAATAATATAAAATGAATAGGTGACGTATGCCGAGCGTGCATGCGAGTCCCATCGATTCATTTTGCTTCATGGCGTTCATGATTCACGCTCGCGAGGATAAACATGCGGCGGAGCGAGGTTGGATAACCCCCGCCCCTTTGTCGATTTCTAAACACACGTGTTGTGCGACTGTGAAACGAGGGCTCTTAGCAGGCTACAGAAGGCCCGGGCTGCCTGCATAATTTATGCTTGATTGTTCTCGAGAATCAGCGGAGTCCTGATCCAGCAAGGAGGCAAGTGGCGCGTGACGTGGCGCTCGCCGATTGGTCCAAGGAGGGGCTGGTGCGGTACCGCTGGTGCGTGCGGACCGCCCTCTCGGACCGCCCACTCGGACCGCCTACTCCGACGGCCCGTTTCGGACTGCTCATTAGAGCTCCCCGCTGGACTGAACGACCCGACGCCAGGCCGGGGGACGGACCCGCTTTAGGACGTTCAGCTGTGACAGCGGGGAGTGTGTGTACGTGTGCGTGTGTTTGTGTGTATGTGTGTGTGTGTGAGTGTGCGCGTGACTGTGTGTGTGTGTGTGTGTGTGTGTGTGTGTGTGTGTGTGTGTGTGTGTGTGTGTGTGCGTGTGCGTGCGCGCGCGCCCTACCATATGGCACGCAGGATTCCCCGAGGGTGGCCCTTGTGGGATTGCTTGGGTTTCTCGGCCCTCCCGCGGACACCTGCCCCCATGTCCTTAACGCTTTGCAATGCCCCATATCCTGCCCTCCCGTTGCCCTGCCCTCGCCCATACCCTGCCGTGCGCCCCGGCCCCTGCCCCGACCCCCAGGCTCGGCCCTGCTTGCGGCGCCCGGCTCCCGCTCGTCTGGCGACGCCCGCGGCCCCTCGGGAGCCTTGGCCCAGATAGCGCTCTTTCTTTCGCCTGCGCCCGCGACTGTATGTGTGTGTTTGTGCGCGCGCGCGTGTGCGTTTATTTGCCTATTCTTTGTGTGTGTTTGTGTTTATTTGCCTATTTGTGTATCCAAATACTTGAGAGTGTTAGTACGTGTGTATGTTTGTCTGCCTACGTGTGATGCGTTGTGTATGTTTGTGTGTGTGTAGTATGTGAAGGTTTGTGTGTATGTGCTTTGACATTGTGAGTCGTTTCCCTTACTCTCGAAGGGGACGCGATGCACGCCATAAATGGGCGAGTTGAGCCAAGCGGTCTTTGGTTCGCCGAAGGAAACCGCAGGAAATACCAAATAATCGGTGACATTTAGAAGCTTTGTTTGTTTGTTTGTGTGTATGTCTGCGTCATCCTGCCCGCCTCGCGTCGTGAACAGCTGTTGCCCTCGGTTGGGTCGTTGTGTTTTTCTTTTTTGTTTTTTCACGATTTTTTTCTTCCTTTTCTTCTTCTCCTGTGTAGGTGTTTTCTTTTCTTTTCTTTTTTAGTTTAGTAGTTTCTTGGTCGACAGTAGTCTGCATGATTCGTGTGTGTTCGTGTGTTTGTGGTCGTCATCCTGCGCCTGAATCGCTATGTTTTAACAGCTGGAGCTCCGTTGGGTCGTCGTGTGGTATCGGTATTTCACGGCTTCTTTTTCATCTTTTTTTTTCGTCTTGTCTACCGGTCTTTTTGCTTTTCGGTTGATGGCTCGTCGGTCGGCTGTAGTCTGCGTCGTCATCGTCATCGCCCTCGTCGTCGTCATCTTTCCCTTCGTCTTGTGCCTCTTCTTCCTTTCTACTCTTTTCTTTTCGTTCCTCTTCGTCCTTCTTTTAAACTTTGTTATTGTTATTACTGTTATTTATCGCTGTTTTGGTTCTATGATTACTGTTGGTTATTATTAGTAGTAGTATCATCATCAGCATTATTGTTATTTCATTACTATTTCTGTTATTACAGTTATTGCTATTATTATCAATGTTGGTATTATTGTTGTTTTATTTATTGATTGTTAGTATTATTGTTGTTTTGTTATTTTTATTATTGTTGTATTTTATAATTTTGTTATTATCATCATTATTTTTATTATATATTTTTATTATCATCATCATTTTTGTTATTATTTTTATTGCACATCACATCATCATCATCATAATTATTTTATTATTATTGTTATTGGGGCAGTCTTTAGTGCGAATCTAGCATTGTTTATCATTAGTATTGCCATTCTGTGATCAACATTTTACCGACGACGTTTGGAAAGCCGACGTTTGGAAAGCCGATAGAGTGTGTGGGTGTCTTATATAGTTATCCAGGACGGAGGTTTGCACAATGCGTGTCGTCTGTCGCGACTTTAAGCTCTTCCTGCAGGTGTTGCTATTGATGTTTAAAGAAGAGGGACGCTTTGGACTCTCTCTCTCTCTCCTTTCTCTCTCTCTCTCTCTTTCACTCTCTCTCTCTCTCTCTCTCTCTCTCTCTCTCTCTCTCTCTCTCTCTCTCTCCTCTCTCTCTCTCTCTCTCTCTTTCCTGTCTCTGTCCCTCTCTCTTTATCTCCCTTTCTGTGTCTCTCTCTCTCTCTCTATCTCTATCTATCTATCTATCTATCTATCTATCTATCTATCTCTTTTCTCTCTCTCTCTCTGTCTATCTCTCTCCTCCTTCCATCCTCCCCTTCCCTCCTCCTCCTCTCCTCCCTCTCTCTCTATCTATCTCACCCTCTCTCTCTCTCCCTCCCTCCTCCCCTTTCCTCTTCCCTGTCCTCCTTCCTCCTTCTTCTCCCTTCCTCCTCCTTTCCCTTCTCCTTCCCCTCCCTTCCTCCCCCTCCCTCCCTCCTTCTCCTCTCCCTCTCTCTCTCACCCTCTCTCTCTATCTATCTATCTATCTATCTATCTATCTCTCTCTCTGTCTATCTATCTATCTATATCTCTCCGTTTTCTCTCTCCCTCCCTCCCCCCTCTTCCCCTCCTTCTCCCTCTCCCCCTCTCTCTCTGTCTCTGTCTCTATCTATCTCTTTCTCTCTCGTTTCTCTCTCCCTCCTCCTCCCCTCCTCCCTCCCCCTCTCCCCCCCTCTCTCTCTATCTATCTCTCCCTCTCTCTTTTTCCCCTCCCTTCCCTCCCTGTTCCCCCTCCCTGTCCTCCCTCCCTCCTTCCCTCTCCTCCCTCCTTCTCCCTCTCTCTCCCTCTCTCCTCTCCTCCATCCCTCCCTCCTTTCTCTTCCTCTCGCTCTGGCGTGTGTGTGTGTTTAGTCTTGCGTATTGTTGTAAGTATTATTAGTCCCCCCCTCCCCCCTCCCCTGTTGAATTTAGCGCCAGATCAAACTGCCTTCGGTTGCCAAACATCCTATCAGATTTGATGAGCATTCAGCCCAGCCCTGTGTGTCTGTTTGCCTGCTCTTTTCTGGTTTGCGCCGGCGGGTCTGCTTGCCTGCCTGCTTGATGACCTGTCTACTGCTTTCGATCGTCGCCCTGTCCGTAAGAAGGTTATGTAGTCTGTTCTCCTGCTTTCTCTTGTCTTTCGCTTTTCTTGTGTGTATTGGATTTTTTTTGTTGCGTTGGTTGGATGTTTGTTTTGTTCCTTTTTTGTCGTCTCTGTTGTTGTTTTTTTCTCTTTCTTTTTACGCATTGAAATTTTGAATTGCGTAAGTTTTCATCTTATTATCATTTATTTCTTAATTATATTTATTTATTCTTATTTTTTCCGTCGTCTTCCTCATCTTCTCCATCTCCACGCCCTTCCCATCTTTTCTTTCACTTTTGCCATCCATCTCTATTCCCCTTTCGTTCACACCTTCTTCTTCTTCTTCTTCTTCTTCTTCTTCTTCTTCTTCTTCTTCTTCTTCTTCTTCTTCTTCTTCTTCTTCTTCTTAATATTTAAATGAAATTGACTCGAAACAAAAGAAAGGGGAGATGGCAGTTGCGACGATGACAGGCAGAATGAAGAACATGTTGAATGCGTATTGAATGCTCGCAACTTTGGGTGCAAGTCCTTCTCGCTTCTTCATCATCTTCATTGTTTGCATTGTCTTTGTCATTACGCTTATGGCGATGATGATTATTAGTATTGTCATTATTTTTCTTGTTGATGCTATTATTGTTTTTACTATTGTTATCATCATCATTATCATCGTTATCGTTATTGTTATCATTATTATTATCGTTATTATGTGATGATGATGATGATTGTGATTATTATTGTTATTGTTACTATTACTATTGCGATATTGTTATTGTTATTATTATTATCATCATTACTATTAAGGTTTGGTGTCATCATTAAAGTTCAATATTATCACTGTTAGTAATATCACTATCGTTATCATTTTTATTTTTATATTACTCTTGATATTGATAGTTATATACCTTATTATTTGTATTTGTTGTATGGCCGGGAAACTTACGTTGATATTGATATGCGATTTGGTGCCATAGTCCAAATATTGGCGCAGAGGCCTAGCGCGAAAATGACCGTGGCGGCAAAACAACGGCCGGCTAATTGATGGATATTGTA
>NW_020868368.1:169553-174553 GCF_003789085.1 Penaeus vannamei
TCTCATCCTCTCCTCTCATCCTCCTCCTCCTACATGATCAAATCCTTTTCTTTGCTAATCCTCAAGATAAAAAGTAATGGCGAGGCTCTCTCTTCTCTCCCTGTTCTGTTTTGTTATTTCTTGTTTCTCTCTCTCCTTTCTGAACCTCATTTTTATCTTCAGTAAATAATATCTATATCGTCTTTATTGCCAATTGTAATTTGTATAGTACTATGCGTATGATCATATCAATTTTACCTTTATATCAAGTTCAATTTTGGTGGCACTAAATTTCTAACTTTTATTTATCTATTGTTATTAGTAATAATACCAATTAAAAACATAAAAAATAATATCATTTGCTGATATCAACTACAAATTGATATTAACATGCATGGTTGTAAAGATAGGTACTGGATGTGAATATCAATATATTTATTAACATCATACGGAAATGACGTCAGTGCTGATGTCAATAAGAATACAATGGTCAATATCTAATTAGGAATGTATAATGATTTTGTCATTTTGATTAAACAGAGAGAGAGAGAGAGAGAGAGAGAGAGAGAGAGAGAGAGAGAGAGAGAGAGAGAGAGAGAGAGAGAGGAGAGAGAGAGAGAGAGAAGAGAAGAGAGAGAGATGAGAAGATTTAGAGATAGAGATTATTATTATTATTTATTATCATATATTCAATTAAAACTATTCTCTATCATCAACCATTTTCATTACTACTTAATTCATTTAATTTATTACTATCATTATTCCATTAATCATCACATGCACCAAATGTTATTCTCTCCATTCCTCTGGCCAACCTCCATACCATGTCGCCTACCTCTTCTCTCTCCTCCTCCTCCCCCATACGCCTTTCCCCTCATTTCCCTTCTCGCCTTCCTCTTCCTACTCATACCCTCTCCCTCCTACCCCTCTCTCACAACCACTCTCCTCCTCTTCCCCTCTCCTCATCCTTCTCCTCTCGCCTCCCCCTTCCCTTCCCTCCCCACTGTTCCTTCTCCTGTCCTACTTCTACCTACACCCCAATCACACCCTCTACCTTACCCTCACCTACCACTCACTTACCCCACACTCCTGCTTCCGCCTTTTCCCCCTCTACCACCTATCATCGAGTCATCTACTCTATCTAGTCCTATCCACATCTTCCCCTCGAGCGTCGCTTCTCTACTACTCTGCCACTCCCTCCCTATCCCCTTCACTCTACCCTCTATCCTTATCTCTACTGTTCTCTATTCTAACTCATTACCCATACCTCTCTCTTCATCTCATTCACCCTATACCTTCCCTTCCTCACCCCTCTTCCCCTCTCCTGTCCTCCTCCTCTTCCTTCTCGCCATCCTCTCTTACTCTCCCCTGCATTATCCAATTCGCCCTCTCTCACTCTTCACTTTCCCCCTCCCCCATTCCTCCCCCTCTTTCACCTTTCTAACTCTACCTCTTATCCTGCACTCTCTAACTGTCCCTACTACCTTCATTTGCCTCCATCCGGTATCAATCTCTCCTATCACTCCATCCTCTCTCTCATCGCTCTCATCTCCTTTCTTTCTCTTCTCATATAAATTAAGCGAAAGACGAAAGATCTTTAGGAATCCTATTAGTGAATTTATTTTTTTTATGGTGATCATGTTCTGTTCTCATTCGATATATTTTATTTTCGATGATGAGGTTTTAAGGTGGTGGTGGTGTGTTATGCAGTTGGTTGGAGTTTGTTTGTAGTTATTATAGATATTTGATCGTGTAAGATAATGATGGGCTTTTGGCTTTGTTTTTCTGTGGTCTTTGTATTTTGTCTTTCTTTTTATTTATAATTTATGTTTCTTTTCTCTTTCGTTGTACTTGATTGTATTTATGTATTTCGCCTATTATTAACATTCTCTCAACCTACCATTACATTATTATGTTCCCGTTTTGTATTCAAAAATCTCACTTAAACTGTGTTTTCTGATCTAATCTATTGTTTATGTTGTTTACTTTAGTTCTTATTGTATTATCTTGTCATCTCCGTTTGGTTTTCGTTTCTGAGCTACATCCGATCAATCATCCATCCCATTATCTGTCGATCATGGACAGTCATCAGTGTATAGGCCACGATATAGTGAAAGTTATGTCTATCAATTTCATTGGAGAGCACTTATTCTGAGCGCGGTGCGTCTTCTTCCTTGGGTTTCACCTCGGTAACTTACAAGGCCTCTCCTCAACTCATTTCTCCACGTCCCTTGTTGTCGCTTTCTGCGCTTTGCGCGTTATCAACCTGACATTAAGAAGTCATCTTTCCATTTTCGTCGTCTTTTTCCTCCTTTGCCACCCTATTCTAGCTCTCCTCTTTCCTCTCATCCAAGCGCCATGCTACTCAGATTGTACCAAATATTGATCGCTGCTCTTTCTCTCCGTCTTCTAATTCGCCTATTGCTTGTACCTTTTATTAATATTACGCGCTTTGGTGCGCGTAGGGATATGAAATTGGTTTGCTATGCTAATCCCTCTTATAACGAATTTTTGAGAATTTACGTATCGATGGGCTCATGGGTTCGTTTATTATATTCATATATGAGTTTTATTGATATATGTTTTATGATCACGTTTCTGTATCTTTAGATATTCCTGTCATCAATGCTAAATCATATTCTTTCTGTATTCAGACCGAGAAATCGAGAGTATGAGAGAGAGTATGACAAGAGAGGAGAGAGAGAGATGAGAGAGAAGAGAGAGAGAGAAGAGGCACGACGTTATAGACTGAGAGAGAGAGAAAGCGAGGCGATGACACGAGAGATGAGAAAGCAACGTGAGAGAGAGAGTAGACGTAGAGATGCGAAATAGAAGAAGATGAAAAGACAGAGAGTATGTATGTATAAGGAAGAAAGTTAAGGAAGGAAGAGAGGAGAGAGGGTAGTTTGGGGAGGAGTACGAAGATATAAAGAGTTAGAGTGCGAGAGAACAAGAAGTATGGCTTTAGCTCCTCTCTACTATTTATCGGAGTCTTAGAAGAGCGCTCTCTACTCTTCTAATATCTCCTAGCATCTCGATCTCGACGCATCTCTTCCATACTTCTACAAGCTATTCACGGTCACAATGACAGATAAATATTACTGCGTTATCGGATTAGATTTAACATCAATAATAAGTAAATTTTATGAAACTTGATTAAAGATAAAAATCAACTATTATATAGATTATAGGTAACTTATTGCTTCGGCTACACTATCTTTCCAGTCTCTTGCTTTTTGGGGATATCAAGTTCTCTCCCAACTGGTTGGTCAGACCGGTGACTCGTAGGCATCGGGTACGTCTCACGGCGGGCTCATCCAGCCTGGTTACGTCTGGCTGTTTGTCCTTTCGATTTGTCTTCTCTTCTTGCGCTTTGTTTGGGTTCTGGGTGGTTGTGCTTGTCTGTGCTGCGCTGAGTGGTGATTAAGAACAGAGGACACATCACAGAGAATTCAACGGATGCACAGATAAAGACATTAGGATAAGGAATAGAATAGATCAGGAGTGAGTATAGGTAGCCATCTGCGGAGCGGTGAATAATCGTTATACACTAGTATTACACTAAATAGATATGATGCACCTAGGTGATCAAGGACCATCTGAATTATTCTCATTAATATAGTGTCACTAATCTCGACCTTCGCTCAAGTAATACGGTATGAATATGTTATATACAATGATAACGATAACAAGATATATCCAAACATAGATATGCAATAGAACTAGGAGTAGGAGATATATGAAGACGCTTCATATTATAATCACTTTGCCAGTATGAAGTTAGATAATTTTTAAATCTAAGAGTTTATGTTATGGATCCAAGAAAACCTAAATGTATATAACACTATACAGTTCATATGATAACGAGATGATACACGAGGTTGATAAGTCCGCTCTATATGCAGCTAGAGTAAATAGGATTCTAAATCCAATCCTATCACTGATAAGCTGCGTATATATTGTGATGAATCCGACAGATGAAAGAAATGAGAAAAAAAGAAAAATAAAAAGGAGAATAAGGGATTTCTTCCCAAACAGGGGTGAACTGAAGATCTTACACATAGGAAAACTAGAGCAAGGAATGGATGCCGTAGCGAGCATTGAAGAGTGGAGGTGGGATAATCCCGTAATATATCATTTAATCATTTACATGAATAGTCTTTCTACAGTGGCAAGAGAAAAGGATATGCTAGGCGTCCCGCCTTATCCGTGGGCACACTAATTAAGGGTTTTTGTACTCAAAGTAGGAGGGTTCGGTAGAGTTTGATTGGCCCTTGTGGGGTCCGCCAGGGGCCTGTACATGCATGAAGATCAGAGACGCAGAGACCTTGGGGGTGAGGACGAGGAGGAGCAGTGCCAGAGGGGGCTCAGATGGAGAGGGAGAAGATGACTGATGGGGCATATATTCAAGGGACATAAAATATAATTATAGACTTGAGAGAGCACGCCACATGATCAAATTTAATCAGGATAGGGTTATAAGTTAGATCGATTTATGAAGACGAGTCTATATGGGTAAATATTATTAATATTATTATATATATTATTATTATATTAAAGAGTTTAATAACCAATAGTATAGATCCCTCTGTAGTATATTTATAATAATTACGTGAGATTGAGTGCTATCAATATTCCGTGAGGCACACTCACTCACGGAGCCGGGAGAGTGTAAGAGTAGTACGTAGAAGAGCGTACTGTCTGAGATGAGGTGGAGCTTAATGATCGAGACCGCAGGGTGTCAGGAGTAATGGAAGGAGTTACGGTGACGATCTCGGAGATGAGAGAGCGTAGTCAGTAACACCGGCCCGATCTCCCTCCTTATATATATAACTACTTGGTATAACTTATATAGTATATATAGAGTATAATATTGATATTAGGATGCTCACGACACGTCGGCGGAGGCGTTTTCAAGGAGCAGTGCGCTCACAGGGAATTGGTGGACTCCGATCGTTTTAAGCGCACCGCCTGGATCGACGAGAGGAGAGCGCAGGTACATACGGTTTCCAGGCTGGTGC
>NW_020868368.1:177053-179553 GCF_003789085.1 Penaeus vannamei
TTTGCAGCTTTTCGTGGAATCGAAAGTACTAGAGGTTGTGGGGAAGGGCGGGACTCAGGAAGGTGGGGAAGGAACTCATCATAAAATCGAAAGAAAGTGAAATGAATCTTAAACACATCCAGGAAATCTTGTGATATTATTCAATTGCTTAGAAATATAATCTAAAAAAATCTAAAAAAAATACGAACATACCAACAACCTCTATTTATTCATCTCTTCATTACCTATTCATTCATCTACTTATCTATTCAACTTTCCTATCTTTTCTTTGTTTATTATCATCTCTTCTTCTTGTGGTCCACGCCTGTATCGCCTCCGTGCAAAGCCTCTTTAAGATTTCGAGAGCGTCGTGAATAAGAAGTTAATGGCATCGGACTGAGTCATAAGGGACGACGGGGGGTGGAGGGGAGAGATGGGGGAGTTGGCAGAGAGAACGGGAGGCGAGAAAAAGGTGGAGGAGGCGAAGGGAGTTGAGTTGGGGTAGAGGAGGAGAGAAGGGGAGGCGAGAGGGTGGAGGAGGAGAGGAAGCGAGAAGCCGGTGGAGGAGGACGAAGAAAGGGAGGAAGCGAGAGGGTAGAGAGGAAGAGAAGGGGGGAGGCGAGAGGAGGTGGAGGAAGGAGAAGGAAAGGAAGCGTGGAGGAGGAGAAGAAGGGAGGAAAGCGAGAGGGTAGAGGAGGAGAGAAGGGGGAGGGGCCGAGAGAAGGCGAGAGGGTGGAGGAGGAGAGGAGGGGAGAGGAGTGAGAGGAGGAGGAGGACGGGGAGAGGATGGAGAGGAGAGGAGGGGAGAGAGTGGGAGGAGAGAGGGAGGAGGCGAGAGGAGGAGGAGGAGGGAGCAGAAGGGGAACAAGGAGAGAAGGGAGTTGAGTATGGGGGAGGAGGGGAGAGAAGGGAGAAAGGGAGAGGAAGGAAAGAGGTGAGGAGAGGAGAGGGGAAGGCGAGAGGGTGAAGAGGAGAGAAGGGGAGGAGGCGAGAGGAGTGAGTAAGGGATTAGAGGAGGAGATGAGGGTAGGAATCAAGAGAAGGAGAGAAGGAGATGAGACAGGAGACAGGGGAGATGGTGAAAGAGGAGAGGAGGAATAAGCGAGAGGGTAAAGGGAGGAGAGAAGGAGAGTAGGCGAGGGATGGGCGAGAAGGGTCGAGGAACAGAGAAGGAGAGGAGACACGAGGGTGTGGGAGGAGAAGGACGGTGAGAGGCGAAAATGGAGGGCGAGAGGGGTGAGGAAAAGAGAAGCCGAAGGAGGCGAAGAGAGGAAGAGAAGAAGAGAGAGTAAGTGATAAACAAGGACAGGCACAGAGAACACAGAAAGACACGAAGAGACAGAATAAATAAAAATGTGAAAGAAGAAAACAATAGGAAAGAAAAATGAAAAAGAAGAGAAAGAATAGAAAAAAAAATCAACACACTCATGCGCCTCTTCCCCCCCCCCCCAACCACCCACCCACGTAAGGTCTTCGGGAAGTCCGGTCACGTAACATTATCGAACAAAATTTTCGTCTGTCGTGTAAATAAATGTATTATGTATTGCGTTCATGTGCTCATGCGTGGGTCTGGTATGGTGTGTAGGCCTGTTACGTGCGTGTGTGTACGTGATTCTCTGTATGTTTGTGTTTATTGTATTTTTTCATTTAATATTTTCAATATCTCGTGTGCATGTGTGTGTGTTTGTTATGTGTTGTATGTGTGTGCGTGTATACGAGAGAAGAGAAGAGAAAGAGAAGAGAAAGAGAAGAGCAAGAGAGAGAAGAGAAGGAGAAGAGAGAGAGAAGAGAAGAGAAAGAAGAGGAAGAGAAGAGAAGAGAAGAGAAGAGAAAGAGAAGCGAAGAAAGGAGAAGAGAAGAAGGAAGGAGGCGAACGGAAGGGAAGGGAAGGAAGAGAAGAGAAGAGAGAGAGAAGAGAAGAGAAGAAAGATGAAGAGAACAGAAGAGAAGAGAAAGAGAAGAAGAGAAGAGAAGAAGAAGGAAGGAGAAGAGAAAGAGAGAGAAGAGCAAGAGAAAGAGAAGAGAAGAGAAGAGAAGAGAAAAGAGAGAGAAAGAGAAAGAAGAAAGAGAAAGAGAAAGAGAGAGAAGAAAAGAAAAGAGAGAAAAAAAATATAGAAAGAAAGAAAAAGAGAATAAAAAAGAGAGCGAGAGAAGAGAGAGTGAAAATGAGAAGATAAAAAGAGAGATAATGAAAATCAACACAAAGGGAAGACGACAACAAAACGAGAAAAAATTTCCCAGAGTCGTCATGACCCTCGCTTGTTCGTCTCGCAAGGATGTGATTTAGAGAAGAAAGACGTCGCCATTACCTGATGCCGAGAGAACAGCATAACCCGGAAAGATAAGATGACGATAATGACGTTATTTTGCCATAAACGCGCGTTATTTCAGTAGGAAAATGCCATGGGGGTACCGGATACATAATTCAATAGACAAAACGAACTCCCGTGATTTTGTGTAGATCTCAGCGATTATAGATGGCAGCACAGGTTTCTCCGGGGAGGTTCAAGATGGCGCGGCG
>NW_020868368.1:184553-190107 GCF_003789085.1 Penaeus vannamei
TGGTGTCGAAGCAAGGCGCTTCGAACTCGGTGGTTAAGTAACAACCAACAAGACCGTGGGTTGTAAGATCTCCCTGAAAAAACTTTTTGCCAGAAGGGCAAAAAGTTTAGCAAACCAAAATTTCAATTCTAATAGCTAAACTAAAATATTCTGATTGCCAAATACAACACATTTTTGACAGTTGTTTAAATCTTGGGAGAGAGCATCTGCAATATTTTCTTTTCCTTTATATGGGTGATTTTGATATATGGCTGCAGTTCCAAAGCCCATCTTAGAACTCGCATATTCTTGAATTTTACACTTTCTATAAACCTGAGTGGGTTGTGGTCTGTAAAAATCTCAATAGGGTATTTAGTGCTTAAAAGGTAAACTTTAAATTTTTCCAATGCTACTAATAACCCTAAAGCCTCCTTTTCAACGGTGGCATAATTCTTTTGATAAGGCTTATATTTAAATGACAGGTAGCACACAGGGTGTAGCACTTCACCGGGGCCTGGTTGAAGCAGCACTGCTCCAATTCCTGCATCACTGGCATCCACGTGAATACTAAACGGTTTATTTAAGTCAGGAGCTTGCAGCACTGGAGCATTTGTCAGTATGTGTTTTTCAAATTTTCAAATGCTGTTTGACATTCCGGCGACCACTTGAAAGCCCTCTTAGTACTGAGTAAGTCCGTAAGGGGAGTAGAAACCTGAGCAAAATTCTTGCAGAATCTCCTATAGTAACCAGCCAGGCCGATAAATCGCATCAGACTTTTTCGTGTAGAGGGAGCTGGGTACTTCTGAACAGCCTCAATCTTCGCTGCAACAGGAGCTAATTGACCCTGACCCACGACATGGCCAAGGAAGACGACATGGGCGTGTCCGAACTCACTTTTCTTGAGGTTAACAGTGAGGTTAGCTTCAGCGAGAGTGGAGAACAGGGCGAACAAAGATGATCTTCCCACGATGAGCTCCATACCACCAGGTCGTCAAGGTAACATCTTACACCCTCCAGGTCAGCAGTTAGGAAGTTCATCAGCCGCTGGAAGGTTGCAGGGGCGTTCCGCATTCCAAATGGGAGAACGGTGAATTCATAAAGTCCTGTGGGTGTGACAAAAGCAGATATAGGTTTGGCTCTCTCACTTAAGGGCACCTGGTAGTAACCCTGCAAAAGGTCTGATTTGGAGAGATACCTAGCCTTACCGAGATCGTCTATTATATCGTCCATTCTCGGGAGAGGGTAGGAATCGGGTATTGTTACTGCATTAACTTTTCTGTAATCAATACATAGACGAAATGGCCCACCTTCTTTTGGAACAAGAACAACTGAAGATGCCCATGGACTTGAACTTGGACGAATCAGACCCTGGTCTTGGAGGCGTCGAATTTCAGCTTGAAGGAACCATTTTTTTACTGAGACGATACGGTGCTTGTCGAATTGGCTGTGCACCTGTCGTCTCTATGTCATGCTCCAAGAGAGTACACAGACGGGGCGTGTCACTGAAGAGATCACGACGCTCCTGTATAAGGGAGGTGATGCTGGCTGCTTCGACTGCTGCTAGATGAACTAATTTACATTCAGGGTTATCTAGAATTATTGAGTTTTTGAGATTAGGCTCCACAATAGAATTTGTGCCTTCTTTGTCACTATTCCCTTCACTGACATCACAAGTATTAGTTACTATGAGTGCTACGGCCTTTGCTTTATCTCTATTTGCACCAGTATCTTCATGAGAATGATACTTCTTTAAGAGATTAACATGCACTAGACGCTTTCTTTCGCCTTTCAGGAGTTTCAATGATGTAGTTTACCTCACTAGTACGTTTCAGTACACGAAATGGACCGTGGTACTTTGAGCAAAGAGGCTGCTTATGGATAGGAAGTAAAGCCAAAACTAATTCACCTTCCTTAAATGCTCTAACCTCAGCCTTTTTAGTCTTATCAAATGTACTTTTCATTCTATTCTGTACATTACCCAAATGTTTATGTGCAAGAGTGACAGCAGCTTTCAGTTTACACTTGAGATTTTCCACATATGTAGATACAGGCACCACTATCTCTTCATTAAGCCAACTTCTTTTAACACTTTAAGTGGTCCTCGGATCTCGTGGCCATAAATGAGCTGGAAAGGTGAAAACCCTAGGCTTTCCTGAACGCTTTCCCTGACAGAAAAAAGTAGCAAATCAATGACCTCATCCCATTCTGACCCCGC
Organism: Penaeus vannamei; assembly: GCF_003789085.1. Classification (NCBI taxonomy): domain Eukaryota; kingdom Metazoa; phylum Arthropoda; class Malacostraca; order Decapoda; family Penaeidae; genus Penaeus; species Penaeus vannamei. The sequence continues at coordinate 186,748 of NW_020868368.1, forward strand.
TTCGAGACAAAAGGACTTCATCATTGTTTTCAAGGTGTAGTGGAATCGCTCCACCACCCCCTGTGACTCTGGATGAAAAGCGGTTGATTTATACTGTTTGATACCTAAGGAACGCATCACCTGTTGGAATAAAGCTGAGGTAAAATTCGACCCCTGATCCGACTGAATCGAAGAAGGTAGACCCACTTTCGTAAAAAAAACTTTACTAGTGCTCTGACTACATTTTTACTTGTGATTCGTCTGAGAGGCACTGCTTCGGGGTAACGGGTAGCACTGTCAACGATCGTGAGGAGAAACTGATTACCGCGCCAACACAGCCAATCACTACTTTACTGAAAGGATCCTCTACTACTGGGATTGGGTGTAAGGGATATGGTTTTACAGAGGTACCTGGCTTCCCCTTAACTTGGCAAATGTGACATGTCTGGCAGTTTACCAACATCCTTTTTGAGTTTAGGCCAATAGAAATGAGATAGAATTTTGAAATATGTCTTAGTTACGCCTAAATGACCGCATAAATCATGAGCAATGGAAAGTATTTCAGAACGCAGTGATTTTGGAACAACTATCTGATGCACAGTGTTCCAAGTCTCATCTGAAGGAACATTTAAGTTCCGGAATTTGCGCATCAAAACTCCCGCTCTCAGGTAGAAGCAATTCCCAAAATTATCGATCTCAGTTTCATCCACCAAATCACCATAAAATTTTGCTAATTCTGGATCATTACTTTGTTCTGCTATAAGTTCATCCCTAGTAATTGATTTACCTTTTAAAGGAATGATCCCCTCAGAATTATCCGTTACTACTGTCTGATCATCCTTAAAGAAATCCTCTAGAGTGAAGTCTCCTAAAACATCACTCTCAATAACAGGAGATTCTGCAGCTTTTGAGCTGGTGGCGCTCTTATTCATGCTACGTGTGATAGCGCACGCAGGGAAAAGTTGTGGATACTTTAGTTCCAATTCTTTAGTATTATTCTCATCCGGGGGACAAGAGGTGACTCCTGGGCAAGGCCACATTCTACCTCCTGCGAGATCATTGCCTATTATTAATGATTATTATTATTAATATTAATTCCCTTGGCAGGAATGTAATCTGCTACTCTTAGTCTTACGGGACCATTCACTAATTCTGACCTGAGATATACCTTACAGATGGGTAAGCCAGCTATCCCCATAAAACCATCCACCAGAACCTTCTCACCAGTATAAATCTCTGAACTTGGAACTTCATGCTTGCATATCAGTGAAAGTTCTGCACCCGAATCCCGCAAGATATGGACAGGACGGACGAGCTCCTCTGCTCCGATCATACCAATAAAACCTGTGGAACGGAATGGAAGGAATGAAGGACTTGCTTCATGATTCTTCTGTTTAGGTTATGGTATCAGTTTCATCAGATTCATGAAAATCTTTAGGGATTGCTATGAATTCATTGTTCACGCTAATATGCATTGCAGGTTTAGCATCATCTGAACGCTTACGAATTAATCTAATGGAGTCAGAGATCGAGTGGCCTACCTTGCAATATCGACAAAAAGATACCCTTTCAGCTTTACCATCAGATCTGTCATTAGATTTACCGAAGTTTACCGGGAGAGAGAGAGAGGGGAGGGGGGGGCTTCGGGCATAAGACGTTTCAGTCACTCCACGCTCTGATTTCATAGTACTTGGAGGAGTATGTCTGGAAGGGTTAGGATGAGGAATCGACTCTCGTGATCTGTAATTAATTTGAGGATTAGTCAGGGAAAAGCTATCAGCAGCCATACCAACTTCTGACAAAGTATTTAACCCTCGTTCTTCTATACGGCTACGGACTCTTAATGGCATACAGTTTTTTACTTCCTCGAGTATGAACAATAGTAACTGTTCATATTCGCAGGATGAGAGTTGACTTTCCACCCATTTGCGGCATAACATTTCCTTACGTCTTATAAACTCTACATATGTCTGGCCAGCCACCTTGCGGCTGCTACGAAACTCTTGCCTGTATGCTTCTGGCACCTTTTTATACACATTTAAAATTGCCTGCTTTACTACATTATAGTTTGGGGATTGTGCAAGATCAAGCGCCGAAAGGACCTCCTGGGCTCTACCTATAAATGCGCTGTCAATCAGTAAGACCCATTCATCCTGGGGCCTCATATGTAACTGAGCAATACGCCCAAAGTGAGCGAAAAAATACTCTGGCTCCTGCTCACTAAACCTAGCAACAAATCGCACAGCCTCTTTCAGCCGAAACCGCGATTCACAAGCATCAGGCTCTGAGCGTCGCGTGAGGCGGCTCGTCTCCATCTCATCCTTTTCCTCCGCTCGTTCTCCACTCTCATCCTTTCCTCCGCTCGTTCTCCACTCTCACCTTTCCTCCGCTCGTTCTCCACTCTCATCCTTTCCTCCGCTCGCTCTCCACTCTCATCCTTTCCTCCGCTCGTTCTCCACTCTCTCCTTTCCTCCGCTCGTTCTCCACTCTCATCCTTTCCTCCGCTCGTTCTCCACTCTCATCCTTTCCTCGCTCGTTCTCCACTCTCATCCTTTCTCTCCGCTCGTTTCCCACTCTCATCCTTTCCTCCGCTCGTTCTCCATCTCATCCTTCCTCCGCTCGTCTCCACTCTCATCTTTCCTCCTCTCGTTCTCCACTCTCATCCTTTCCTCCGCTCGTTCTCCACTCTCATCCTTTCCTCCGCTCGTTCTCCACTCTCATCCTTTCCTCCGCTCGTTCTCCACTCTCATCCTTTCCTCCGCTCGTTCTCCACTCTCATCCTTTCCTCCGCTCGCTCTCCACTCTCATCCTTTCCTCCTCTCGTTCTCCACTCTCATCCTTTCCTCCGCTCGTTCTCCACTCTCATCCTTTCCTCCGCTCGTTCTCCACTCTCATCCTTTCCTCTTCGACTCTTCTTGAAATTCCAAGGTTCAATTTGACGACGTTTCATCGTCTCATCAGGAAAATGATCTTCCACGTCCTCTCTAAAGAGCACAGAAAGCGTCACAAAATGGTCAAGCACCATATCACGGATGGCATCTTTCCGCGATGAAGATCGAATAGGAATGTCACAATGGGCGGCCAACTCACACCACTGTGCTTTCTTTAAAGGTACCAGTAACTCAGCAGAAGGAATTAACAACAAAATTCACAACAGAAAACACCATTTTGTAAGAGGAAGAAAACATGCGAAATGAAGCTAGCTAAAACTAGATAGAATGTTAAAGACACCAAATTGTTTGTAATATTCGGATATCTTTTCACAGACAGACATTAAAAAAGGGCGATCACAGCCACAAATCTAGTTATATATCAACACATGTATATATCTTGATTTAAATGTTACTGTCAATCTAATAAGTTACATGAAACACCTTGACA
>NW_020868368.1:193374-198374 GCF_003789085.1 Penaeus vannamei
CTTTCGGATTTATTGTTACCGGTCTCTCTCTCTCTATTCTGTCACTTACCTATCCATCTCTATTATCTCTATTACCTTTCTCCTCCCCTCTTTCTTCCTCACCCTTCCCCCTCCTCCTTTCGCACTCATAGAATTTCCTCTGTTCAAAATTTATGCAAAAAATGAGAGAGTAAAAAAAAAGAAAAAAAGAAGACGACGGGAAGAAGGTGATCGACTGGAAAGACAGGTAGATTTTTCTTAAAATATGCATATTATGATTATTTTCCGTCATTGCGTAGAAAAATATTGTCGTCTCCCACAAAAATTGTAACTAGAGAAACGCACACATTATGTGGATATATATTCCCATGAATTATTATCTTCTGCCCCTCTGTGTGTTGTGTGTGTACGTACGCACACACACATACACACACACACATGTATATATATGTACATAGATAGATAGATAGGCAGACAGATATCTATAACTATATCTATCTCTATAATATATATATATATTATATAGACCTATATATACATATATAGATTAGATAGATAGATAGATAGATAGATAGATATAGATATATAGAATAATATGAATATTTTAGATTATATATAGATAAGGATATAAATATAGATATATCTTTATACACACACACACACACACACACACACACACACACACACAACACACACACACACCACACACACCACACACACACACACACACACAACCACACACACACACACACATATCTATATCTATATTCTATCTTCTATCTATCTATCTATTATATATATATATATGATATATACTAGTAATATATATATATATATATATATATATTATATATATATATATAATGTGTTGTGTGTTGTGTATGTGTGTGTGGTGTGTGTGTTGTGTGTGGTTGTGTGTTGTGTGTGTGTGTGTGTGTGGTGGTGTGTGTGTGTGTGTGTGTCTGTGTTGTGTGTGTGTGTGCATGCATAGAGATGATGTGGAATATGAATAAAACAAAGATATAGATGTACATGCAGATACAGATATAAATATGAATATAATATGAATATGATATAAATATGAATGCAGATATAGATAGAATTAGATATAGATGCAGTTATAGATGTAGATAATGATTAATGATACTTTATTCCTTTTTATGTCTAAATGAATATGAAAACCAAGTAAATAAAGAAAAAAAGAAGAAGAAGAAATAACAACAGTTAAACAGGTATATGTAGATATAGATAGATATATAAACATATTTATAGATAGACAGATGGATAGATTTGTGAACATAAAGGTAACAAAAATGATGAATGAAGCAGTGCAATTAAGACATCGTAAAATCATCGTAAAGCATCGTAAAATGATAGATTGATAGATAATTATGATTCAGGAAGACTGCAATGCTATATATAATAAATTTATTTAATATTGATATATGATATTGCTCGTACATTTGATGAATGTCAGAAGATAGAATAGATATTTAGCAATTGATGATATTCATATTGGATGTGTAAGTACGTAGGTAAATTATGAAATGAAAATTTAAATAGAGATTTGTAAATTATTATATTAATGAAAATTTATAAAGAAATTAATGAAAAGACAAAAAGGATAAACACACACACACGCACACAAACACACACATACACACACACATATATATTTTTTGTTTATATATATATATAATAATATATAGTATATATATTAATATGGATATTATCATATATACTCTCTATTAATATATATTTGTAGTAACCGCTTATATATATTTACTATATATATCATTATATATTTTATATATATATATATATATATATATTATTTATTATATATACATGTCTATATATGTATGTATGTTATGTGGTTATATACATATATATAAAGAACGAAAGAAAAAGGGAAATAAAAAAAGAAAGAGAGTGATATAGACGGAAAAAAATCCCTCCCCCTCAAAAAAAAAAAAAAAAAAAAAAGAAGAAAAAAAAATGAAAAGAAGAAAGAAAGAAGGAATCTATACTTAGCATATCTTTACGGTTTCCTCAATGTTCTTCCGAGCCGGAAAGTTCACCTATAACGTTCTGCCTCATTTGTTCTCGACTTGAAGATCGCGAGAAGGAGCGTGATTGGTCCGCTTTTTATACCAAATCCCATTTTCTTTTTGATTTGGTTTGCGTTTCCGTTTTCTTTGTTTGAACTTTTGGTTTAAAGTTATTTTTGAGACAGAGGGCTCATTTTGGCCTGGGGTTGTTTACTTTGTGTATATATATTAATATATATATAGTTATATATATATATATATATATATATATATATATATATATATATATATATGTATAATATTTGTATGTGTGTGTGTGTGTGTGTGTGTGTGTGGTGTGTGTGTGTGTGTGTGTGTGTGTGTGTGTATTATAATATATATATTATAATATATATATATATATATATATATATTACTATATATATATATTATGAATTATTATATATATATATATTATAATATATATATATATTTATATTTATGTATATTGTATATGTATATGGTATTATGTATATGTATATGTATAATAGGATATATACATTATATATCATCTTAATTAATATGTAGTATATTAATATATGAATATTATATATATATATGTATGTATATTAGTATATGTATATATATGGCATTATATTATCATATATATATATGACCAATACATAGGCCTGCCAATTATGTATATATATATAGTAGTATACTACGTATATACTATTATATATATCATATATTATGTAGCTATATTATGGTATATAATTTATATATATGCACTAATGATGATCTTCCTATTATTATATATGCAATACATATATTATACTAATATATATATATATATTTATTAGGCTGCTACGTATATTATATATATATATAATATATGTATATTGTATATGGCTATTATGTATATGTATATGTATACTATATATTAGATCACACCTATATTAATATCATAGTATAGGATACTTATATGATTCGTTGGCCCTAAATTTTATTATATAATTACTGTTACATATTAAGCAACATACGCATATATATATTATATTACTATATTAAGTATTATATTATAATATTAATACTGTTATATATATATATATTTATATATATATACATACTATATATATATATATTACATATTATATATATTATATTATATATTATATATATAATATATATATATAGTAATACATATACAGTATACAGTATACATGATACATATACAATATACATATACCTACTACAGCTTATAAATTATATATATATATTATATATATATATAATATATATTATCTATATTATATATACAGTATACATTATACTATACATATACATACATAATATAATCTTATATATATATATATATATATAATATAATAGTTATATATATATGTATGCATTATATTATATGCATTATAGCATATTATATATATATATATACATTATAATATATATATATATATTATAATTACATATATATATACATATATATATAATATATTATATATATATATATATATATATGATAGATTATATATATATATGTATGCATATATATAGTATGCGTCAATATTATATGCACTATCTATTACAGTTAATATATAACATACATATATATATTTATATATACTATATATATATCTATATCTTATATATTATATAGTATATATATATATTATGTTGTGATATATATATATATATTATATATATATATGTATGTAGTATATTGTATATACAGTACGTTATAATATATTATTAAAATATAAATTATTAATACTACTCTCTCATTTAATATGTTTATATATATATATGATTATTTATATATAGTTGGTATTATCATAGTAATATATATAATATATATACTATATATAGTATTCTACTATATATTACAGATGAATATATTGTATAACAGTATACGCGGATTTATTTAATTCGTATATATATAGCTTATATATTATATATATAATAGCTATATATCTATATTATTCATTCTTATATAATACTTATATCATATATAACTTAATAAATATATCCTATCTGCGCATCCTATTATATATTATATATATTATATATGAATATATGTATATTAACCTCAACATATATACTATATATATTATATTTCTTATATTTATTATTATAATATAATTTGATATTATAATTTTAATATTATATTGCATTATATATAATAGATACAAATATAATTTATATATATTATTACATATATATATATATAGTATTTATTATATATGATATATAATTATTATAGCATATTAGATATATATTAATATATATTTCATATTCATAATTCAATATATTATATATATATAATAATATACTATATATTATATATATTATTAGCTATATATATATTCATAGTATATTATTGCATATAGTATTAGCTACTATATATATATACTACTATATAATATATATATATGATAATATATATATCGTGTCTGTGTGGTTATTGCTTGTGTGTGAGTGTGTGTGTGTGTGGTGTGTGTGATGCCGATGTGTGTGTGGTGCTTGGTGTGTGTGTGTGTTGTGGGTATGATGTATCTTATGTATATTGTGTGGTGTGTGTGTGTAGTGATGTCTGGATTGTATGCTACACCAATTACGTATAAAATTTTATCTATCTTTACATCCGTGATGCCTTCGCCCTCCCGCACCCCGCCCCCTCTCCCTCTCCATTCCTTGTCCATTTTTTTTCCTCTATCTCATCCCTCTCTTTATCTTTTATCTTCCTCGCTTCCTCTCCTTCTCCGATATCACTCCCAAGATATTGCAATACAGGACATTTTGAACTCCTTGATGATAAAAAAAATGCAAGTTGCAAATTCAATTTCGATAACAGAAGTGATAACGTCTCCTCCCATACCCCCTCCCCCCCCATTTTTCTTCTACCCCCCTCTCTCTCCCATTCGAACCACCTACCCCCCTCTTTCCCCTCTTCTCGTGACCTCTTTCGACCCTCTC
>NW_020868368.1:213616-221116 GCF_003789085.1 Penaeus vannamei
CACATAAAAAATAAACTCCCCCCCCCCCCCCCCACACACACACACACACACTTCCTTTTCCTCGCTGTAATATCGAAAGCCCCTAAATGACCCATTCATATAAAATTTCATAATGACAGCCGAATGATAGAAGTCACGTGACTTACCCCTTCTTGACCAGCCCCCGTCTTTCCCAAAGAAACATTGTTGAAAAATGGATGATAAGAGGATGAGGAAGAGGGAAGAAAGAGGATGAAGAAGAGGGGGGAAGGAGACGGAAGGAAAGAATGAATGAAGAGAGGGAGGGAGGAGAGGTAGACAGACACAGATAGATAGATGGGATAGACAGATAGCAGGAGGAGGAGAGATTGGAGAGAGATAGAAAAACAATAGATACGATAGACCAGGATTATAGAATAGCATAGAGAAGAGAATAGAAGACGAACGAGGGAGAGAGAGGGGAGAGGGAAGAAGAGAGAAAGGAAGGAGAGAGAGAGAGAGAGAGAGAGAGAGAGAGAGACGAGAGGAGACTATTTCATGAGAGAGAGAGGAAGACGAGAGAGAGAGAGAGGAAGACGATGAGCAGAGGAGAGAGGGCAGTAGATAGATAGACAGACAGACATAGTAGATACGATAGAGAGAGGAGAAGAGAGAGAGAGAGATGAGAGAGAGAGAGAAAGAAAGCAGAAAGAGAGAGAGATAAACAGGAGAGAGAGAGAGGAGGAAGAGAGGAGAGAGAGAGAGAGAGAGACGCAGGAGGAGAGAAAGAGAGAAGAGAAAGAGAGGAGAGAGAGACGCGAGATTAGAGAGAGAGAGATGATGAGACGAGACGAGAGAGAGAGAGAGAGAGAAGAGAGAGAGAGAACGAGAGAGAGAGAGAGAAAGAGGGGACAAAGCAGAGAGCTATAAAAACACCATTTGTTGGTAGGAATGTAAACATATGATTGACATCTATTTACTCTCTGAAAGGAAGTCCGGTATAGCACAATAGTCACTTCAAGAAATATATGTAAATAAAATTTTGCAAAAAGAAAAAAAAATAATAATAATATAATAATAATAATAATAATAATTGATTAATAATTAAGGTAATATAATAATGATAATAATATAATAATAATAAATAATATTAATAATAATAAACAAAAATAAATAAATAGATTAAAGAATAAATAAAACAAATTAAAAAATCTTCGCTATTCCTTTCTCTCTCTCTGCCAAGTCAAGGATTTCGAAATACAGTTTACAGAGATGACTTTTGAATATAATTCCCTCCAGGAAATCATAAACTGCAGGGGGATACAAAAAATCGTGTCGAATGTTTGTTGGGATTTCCTTTTTTTTATGGTTGTTGATTTTTTTTTAATCTATCTATTCTCTTCCATTCTTACTTTTCTTCATTTTCCATTTTCGTGGTCGTTTTTCCTTGTCTTTTCTTTCTTCTCGTCCATTCTATTTCTTTGGTACTTGGTCATTCTTCTCCTTTCTGCTTTCTTTCCATTTCGCCATTCTTTCTATTTCTTGTCCTTTATTCTCTATCTATCTATTCTATCTGCTATCTATCATTCAATCATCTCTCTCTCTCGTCTCTCTCTCTCTCTCTCTCTCTCTCTCTCTCTCTCCTCTCTCCTCTCTCTCTCTCTCTCTCTCTCTCTCTTCTTTCTTTCTCTCTCTCTTTCTCTCTTTCTCTCTCTCTCGCTCTACTTTCTCTCTCTCTCCTCTCTCTCTCTTCTCTCTTTCTCTTTTCTCTTCTCTCTCTCTCTCTCTCCTCGCTCTTCTCTCTCTCTCTCTCTCTCTCGTCTCTCTCTCTGCTCTCTCTCTTCTTCTCTCTCTATCGTATCTATCATATTCTATCTATCTATGCTATGCTACCTATCTAAAGATTACCTATCTATCTATCTATCTATCTATTTCGCTCGCATCGCTAGAGAGTGAAGGAGAAAGATTAGAAGGAGAGAAGAGAGCAGAGACCGACAGACGACAGAGGAGAGAGAGAGACAACATGAGGCAGAGACAAAGAGAGAGAGAGAAAGACGATGAAAGAGACAAAGGCAGCAGGGAGACAGAGAGAAGTGAGGCGGGGCTATAAAGGAAATGCAATTCACCCAACCACTTCCAACCTTCCCCTCCCCCCCCGTCAAAAAAAAAAGAAAAAAAAAAAGCGTAAGGGCGTTTGATGAGAGTACTCGACTGAAATAAAATATCGGATAAACTGTTCGAGAAAGTTCCATAAACGCCCTTCCTTATTTCCCCGTTCATCGGATCTCTGTCTCTCTATATATCTATGGTTATTTTTATTTACTTTATTTATTTGTCTTCTCTTCACCTCTCATCTCCCTCTCTCCTCTTTTCTTCCCTTCTCTTCACACTTCTCTTCTCTCTCTCTCTTCTCTCTCTCTTCTCTCTCTTCTCTTCTCTCTCTCTCTCTCTCGCTCTCTCTCTCTCGCTCTCTCTCTCTCTCTCTCTCTCTCTCTTCTCATCTCTCTCTCTCTCTCTCTCTCTCTCTCTCTCTCTCTCTCTCTCTCTCCTCTTGTCTCTCTCTCCTGTCTTTCTTTCTTTCTTTCTCCTTCTCTTCCCTACTTCTCTGCAGTCTCTACCTCCTGGCTCTCCACTCTTTAGTTCCCCTCCTCCTCCCTTCTTCTTTTGCTTCCTACCTTTTCCACTTTGTTCCTCTTCCTTCTTTTCTTCTCTTCCCTTCTCTCCATTTCCATTTCTCCCCTCCCTCCTCTACTTTCCTCCCTTCTTAATTTCCCCCTCTTCTTCTCTTTACCCTTCTTTTCCTCCTCTCTCCTCTCCTTCCCTCCCTTCTCTCTTCCGTCCTCCTTCTCTCATCTTTTCACCCTACTCTCCTTCCTTTCCATTTCCTCCTCTCCCTCCTTTTCTCATCCCGCTCCTTGTCTCCCTTCTCCCTTCTACCCTTCCTCCTTCTTTCTATTCCTCCTTCTTTTCTCCATTTCCCTCTCTCATCTTCGCTCATTCCCTCTCCTCTCTCCCTCTTTTATTTCCATTCCCTTGCCCCCCCCCCCTCTTCATCTTCTTCGTCTCCCCTTCCCACCTTCTCTCTCCCCCTCTTCTCCCCGTCTCCCGTCCCCACCTTCCTCTCTCCCACCCCTTCCTTCTCTCCGTCTCCCCTTCTTCCTCCTCTCCATCCCTCCTCTTTCTCTCCATCCCTCTCCTTCTCTCCATTTCTCTCTCTCCCCCACTTTCCTCCCCCCCCCGTCCCCTCCCTCTTCTTCCCCTCTCCATCTTCTCCCCTCCTTCTCTCCATTTTCTCTTTCCCCGTCTCCCCTTCCCCTTCCCTCTTTCCCCCACTCCCTCTTCTCCCTTCCCCCCCTTCCCTCCCGTTCTTCTCTCTCCCCTCCCTCTTCTCCCCTTCCTCCTCTCTCCCCCCCTGTTCTCCCGCCTCCCCTTCTCCCCTCCTTATCCATGGAAGAAAAATTTTGCTACCATCGGGAATAATTTCAAAAGAGGGTAATTTCGCGGCCAATTTCCCATCGACCTACAACCGAAAGGGGGGAGGGAGAAAGAGGGGAGATGAGGGGAGAGGGGAAGAGGAGAAAGGGATGAGGGGAGAGGGAAAGAGGGAGGAGAAAGGAGGGGAAAAGGAGAGAGGGGTAAGAGGGGAGAGAGGGGAGAGGAGAAAGGGGATGAGGGGAGAGGAGAAAGGGGGGGTGAGGGAAGAGGAGGAGGGGGGATGAAGGAGAGAGGAAAGGGGGGTGATGGGAAGAGGAGAAAGGGGGATGAGGGGAGAGGAGAAAGGGGGGTGAGGGAAGAGGAGAAAGGGGATGAAGGGAGAGGAGGGGGGGGTGATGGGAAGAGGAGAAAGGAGGGGATAAGGGGGAGAAAGAGTTGTAAGAGGAGAAAGGGGGATGAGGAGAAAGGGGGGGATGAGGGAGAGGAGGAGGAAGAGGGGAAGAGGAGAAAGGGGATGAGGGGAAGGGGATGAGGGGAGAGGGGAAAGGGGGATGAGGGGAAGAGGAGAAAAGGGATAAGAGGGGAGATGGGGGAAGAGGAGAGAGAGAGAGGGGAGGATGAAAGAAGGTGACGGGGAGGAAAGGGAGAAGAGGGAAGAGGAGGAGAGGAAAGAGAATAGAGAGAATAAGAGAATAAAGGAAGAAGGAGGAAAAGGGAGAGAAGAGGGGAGAAAAGATGACGAAGAGAAAAGGGAGCGGGAAAGAGATAAATGGAAAGATAGAGGGCGAGAAAAGGGTGATGATGGTAGAAAAGGAGAATAAGAGAGCAAGGGATAGATGATGAAAAAAGATAAGAAGAATAACAGAAGGGCGAGAGAAGAGAAGGAGAGAGAAAATAGCGTAGAAGACAAAAAGAGTTGAGAAAAACTAGAAAAAGAAAGAAAAGGGAAAAGAGAGAGGAAAGAGAAGGAAAGGAAGGAGAGAAGGAGAAGGAAAGATAAAAGAGAGATGAAGAGGAGGGAAGAGTTTATATATTCAAAGAAGAATGAACCAAATAGAGAGAAAAGAAAGAAGAGAAGGGGAGCATTGAGAAAAAAAGATAGGAGACACAAAAAATGATAGGCAGGCAAACAAATTGACAAATAGACAGATGGAGAAAAAAATAGAAAGAGAGAGAGGGGGAGGGGGAGAAGTATGGAAGGAGGGACAGAGAGAGAGAGAGAGAGAGAGAGAGAGAGAAGGGGAAGAAGAGAGGAATACAGATAGATAGATATAAGGAGGGAAGGATAGTTCGATAGATAGAAGGATAAATTGATAGATAGATAGGTAGATAGATAAATAGAAATTATATATAAGATAGAATAGATAGATACATAGATAGATAGATATAGGGAGACAGAGAGAGAGAGAGAGAATAATAATAGTAACAATAATATTGATGTTAATGATAGTCATAATTATCATTATTATAATAATAACAACAATAATGATAGTAATAATTATATCAATAATTGTTACAACAATGATAATAATAATGAATGTAAAAATGACAATAACAATAACAAGAATGATAATAATAATGAAAATGATATTAATTATAATAATAGCAATAATGAAAATAATAATGATGATGATAATGGTGATAATGATAATCAGTGAAAATGATAATAATGACATGATTGATAAAAAAAATGATAATGATTAGTGTAATAATAATAAATAAATGATAATAGTTATAATGAGGATAACAAAGATAATGATAATAATAGTGATTATAATGATTGATAGGAATGATAGTAATTATGATGGTAATAATGATATTGACATTAATAATCATAACAACGATGACAATAATTGTATGGATAATAACGATAACAGAAATGATGGAAATTACAATACCAAAGCTAAAATTAATAGTAGTAAAAATAATTATAATTGATAATAATATTTATATATTTTTTGTAACAATAATAATAAGGATAAAAATAAGGATGAAAGTTGTAATATTAATAATGATAATAATAATGATAATAATTATTATTATAACAATATGGATAATAACAATAATGCTAATCATATCAACAATAATGATAATAAAAATGAAAATAGTAATGATAATAATAATAGTAATGATAATAGTGATAATAATAACAGTAATAGAAATAATAATGATGATAACAATAATGATAGTAAGAAAAATAGAAAAATTAACAAGATAAAGAATGATAATAATAACATTGACAATGTGATTATAATGATAATAATGACAATGATAATAACAGTGATAATGATAATGATACAAATTATTATAACGACAACAACAACAACGATAACAATGGTAACAACAATTGTAATAACAATAACGCTAACGCGAATAACAACACAAATAAAAGGCATCCACATCCATACACCGCACACAGAAACGCACTTAATATAATACCAATTCTTCGAAGCACTCAAGATGCTTTTAAGAACGTCTTCAGATAAGGTTTGATGTTACTTAAAGAGATGCTGAGGAGAGGGGGTGGGGGGGGGGGTTGTAGGGGGAGGGGGAACGACGGACTGGGAGGGGGGGGAGAGGGTTGGGAGGGGGTGGTGAGAAGATGAGGGTTTGTGGGGTGGCAGGTGGGGGGAGGGTGCGTGTTTCTTAGTAAATGTTTGTTGTATTTCACAATACTGTGATATCAAAGTAAGAGGATGTGATTGGCGTGTGTGTAGTAGGAGAAGGAGGGTTATTTTGTGAGGGAAGGGGGGAGGAGGGGAATACGAAAGAGGAGGAGAAGGAAAGGGTGATGATGAAAGAGACGGGTAGAAGGATAGACAAACAGACAGGAGAGAGAGAGAGAGAGAGAGACAGACAGAGACAGACAGACAGACAGACAGACAGATAGACAGTCAGACAGACGAGCAGACATATGCACAAACAAAAGAAATACAGAGAAAAAAAGTAAATTAAAAACAAAAACACCAGAAATGAAAACATAAAACCAAACCCACAAGACAACAAAACAAACACAACAAAGAAACTCAAACACAAAACAAACATCAGACATAACACACAAAGAAACAAAAAACAAACAAACAAACACCAACGCACCGACAAGGGAAAGAGGAGAAATAAAGACAGAAATCATAAGCCCAGCATTACGACAAATAGAGAGTGTCACAATCGAGTGCCAAGTGGCCCTCTCCTCCGCGCGGTGCCATCACCAGAGCTTTAGTGCAGGTAGATGATTAGGGGAAGGCGGGGGTGGGGGGAGGAGGTGGGGGAGGAGGAGAGGGAATGGGAAAGAAAGGGGAGAAGAGAGGGAATGGGGAGGGTGGAGAAGGAGAGGAATGGGGAGGGGAGAGGAGTAGAGGGAGAAGGGAGAGGAATGGGGAGGGAGGGGAGTAAGAGGGGAGAAGGAATAGAGGAATGGGAAGGGGAGCAGGGGGGCAAGAGAGGAAAGGGGAAGGAGGAGAGGAGGGAGGGAGATGTAGATGGTTAACTGATGGAGGAAGGGAGGAAGGGATGGAAAGATACAGATATACAAAACACAATATACAATGTGCTGTACCTCTTTCTCTCTCTCTCTCTCTCTCTCTCTCTCTCTCTCTCTCTATCTATCTATCTATCTATCTATCTATCTATCTCTATCTATCTATCTCTATCTTTCTATCAATATTCACTTTCTATTGATAAGTAATCATCTACCTGTCTACATCTACCTATCTATTTATCTGTCCATTCTATCTATCTATGATTCCATCGATCTATCTATCTACTTCCCTCTGTCAATCTGTCAAACCACCTCTCTCTCTCATTCTACGTAAATTTTTCTTGTACTTACCTACCTTTTCCATAAAATACATATATATATATATATATATAATATATATATATATATATATATTTATATATATATTATATATAATATATATATATATATATATACAAATAAAAAACAACACAAAAAAGGCCAAAATAATTTAGCAGGGCATTTCTTCTCCTCTTTTCCCTCTTTTTCCTCTTTTCACCTCCCCTTGAGAGGAATCAGCGAAAGACAATTTTCTCCTGAACTGCTCTTTAAGAAAAACGAAACCAATTTTCTTGATCGTATTTAAAATA
>NW_020868368.1:228616-239051 GCF_003789085.1 Penaeus vannamei
TACGGCCTTCGGCGGGCCCTCTGCTTTTGCTCATAAGATAACCAATCTTTAAATACCTGTCTGCTCTCAGTTAAATTGGGAATGACTCTGCCTGGCTTCGCCGTACCCAGACACGTAGGCACGGCCCCTGCAAACGTTTGTCATCTCATCAGACCTACGCCTAGGTAAACAACCAGAGCGGGAGTTTGTCTGAGCAGGGGTCGGCTTCCGCGATGGAGCTACTCCTCCCTTACCCGCGTACCTCCCTTTCCGCCTGCTCTACTACACACTTCCCTCGGCTAGTCGTCCGGTGCCATAACTCCCGCTCACTCCCTCCCCTGCTCCCCGTCTTCAGGCGCGAGCGTGATTCAAGACTCCGTGCATTAGTTGCTTTAGCGTCGCCCACGGCGCGGCGGGGGTTAGTACAAGGTGCACGAAGGGGAGGGGGGGTACCTGCTAATGGAGATTTGTGTTAGGGAAACAAGCTATTGTTGGCGACGGGTCTAAGCGCGGGAAAGGAGCGCGGGAGATGGACGGCGCTCGTAGACGGGGTTGCTGGTGGGCGACGGAGGAGGAGGGAGGGAGGAGGAGGAGGGTAGAATAGATGACGAGGTGATGGTGCTTCGTGTGGCTTGTTCTCTTTCTTCTGTCTCAGTCTCACGTGTCTCGCCCTCTCTCTCCTCTCTCTCTCACTCACTTTCTCTCTCCTCATCTCTCTCTCTCTCTCTCTCTCTCTCTCTCTCTCTCTCCTCTCTCTCTCTCTCTCTCTCTTCTCTTCTCTCTCTCTCTCTCTTTCTCTCTCTCTCTCTCTTCTCTCTCTCTCTGTCTTCAGTCCTTTTATTCCGCCACCGATGTTGATGGTAATGAACTGTTCTCTGTGCCTCGTTTGTTTCTTTGTTTTCGAGCGATTTGCTTTTGCATTCCGAAACCCACGCGTATTTTTTTTTTTTATGTGGTTTCCAGTTCCTTGAAGATGTTAGTGGATATAAGCATTTTTATGGAAAGAGGAGTGGCTGTGAGTGGATGGGGGCGGTATCTCTCTCTCTCTCTCTCTCTCTCTCACACACACACACACACACACACACACACACACACACACCACACACAACACACACACACACACACACTTTTTTTTACTCATTCTTTTACTCCCAATACTTGCCCTCTACTGCTGCATTCTCTCAACACATGATTCATAACACAGCTGTATGGAGTCCCCTTGGAATACAGCCTGGCATGGTCTGACTGCGCACTCTGAAATAGACAGTCATTTGTGCTCTTCATCTCTCGGCGAGCGAAGATTCCGTTTCGTGAGGCGAGTGCTGTTATTTTTAAGGATTTTACTGGGGGTGAATACCGAAGAGGTGTTATGCGTGTATGCACTCGAGGCCATGTGCTGATGTTGATGGTGGCAAGTGAATTCATGTCGGTTTCTACTGCGAACTGTTTTATATATTCTTATATTTATAATAATATATATGTGTATATTTATATTTATATTTTGATTGTATATATGTATATATTTATACTTATATATATCATATATTTACGTAATATACACTTATATGATATACATTTTGTAATATATATTTGTATATATACATATATATGTATATGTATGTATAATATACATATTATATTATATATATATATATATATATATAATATATATATATATATATATATTGTGACCTGTTGTGGTGGCTAGTTACATGATAGAGAAGAAGATTGTGCTGCGTGGTGACAGGTGTGCAGACTGTGCTTTCGTTCGTAACCTTCACCGTAACATAGTGGAAAGATGTGCAGGACTGTGTGTGTGTGTGTGTGCGTGTGGTGTGTGTGTGTGTGTGTGTGTGTTGTGTGTGTGTTTGTGTTTGTGTTTGTGTTTGTGTTTGTGTGTGTGGTGTGTGTGTGTGTTGTGTGTTGTGTGTTCCTCAATTTCCACACTGTCTCCCTCTTCCCCCTCTCCTCTCTCCCCCCTCCTCCACTCCCCCGTTTATCCTTCCAGTGCCAGTCCTCAGCCCTTCAATTGTTCCCCTCGAACGCGCAGTCGTAATAGCCAAGTGATTAAGCGCGTGCCAGGAGTAACGCTGCACATACCTCCCTCCCATGCTTTACATGTACACATCGCAGCCCGTTACTGCGCCCAGGAACCTCGTTAAGAATGGGGGTGCAGAGAGCCGCCATTAGTGACTCGTGACCGTGTATGATATTCTCGGATGATGGTGCAGTCGAAGCCGTTATGAACAGCGGTGACAAAAAGCTTGTTTGTGTGCGTGCGTGTGAAGTTCCACCTATCGCTCCCTCCCCTCCCCCCTCCCCTCTCTCCACACACACAGCTCGGAAGGTCTTGTTTTGGGGAGTGGAGGTGTAGGGAAGGCGCCTTGTTTTCATTCTAGGTGCAGGTGAACTCGGGAACCTTTGCGTCGCTGGCTGTGCGGGGCTGTGCGTGTATCCTGTGTGACAGCAGAGGCGTTACAGAGTGTGGCAAAAAGTCGGCAGCGTCGGAGGGGAGAGAGAGAGGGAGGCTGGCGCGGTTGTGTTTCTCCTTCTGCGCCATTCCCACGTGCCTGTGTGTGCCACGGCGCCTCCCGGCTGCCTGCCCCTTCACTGGCTTTCGTGGCTGCGTGCAGGTGACGTGGGCAGGAGGGCGCCCCGGCGCTGGTGGCGGCGGCGGAGGCCCTCGCTGTTGTTGGGCGTGTCGTCTGGCTACTTCTCGCTTTTATTTTTGTCGCTGTTCATAGTGATGGGTTCCGAGGGGCGGGGAGGCGCGGCGATCAAGCGCCGAGGACAGGGAGCGGGGAGCCGCGCCGCTGAAGTCAAACCTAACCGTGTGGAAAGACAAAGAGAGTCGCATGGCACGCGCCCTTGCAATCTATCTGCGGCTCGCCTGACCGCGGCGCCGAGTGGTCTGCCACGAACGCCCCCGTCTCGAAGGCCGAGAATGCCGCGCCCCCGCCTACGCCCGACTGGCAACCTGACCCAGCCGGCGCGCCCAGGCGCCGGCCATGAACTCGGGCGTAAAGATGCTGATCCGGCCGCTCCCGCGGAGCTCCGTCGATCACGGCGCGCCGTCTGGTAAACAACTGGAAACAGCCAAAGGGCCACCCGGCCTCGCCCGACGACGGCATAAATGGTTGAATGTGGACAATGACTGACACCGAGCTATCTGGAGGACTTGTGTGGAACGGGGTAGGAGGTAGGGGGTGCCAGGCGCGGCGATGCGGAGGGCTACGGTGCAGGAGCGAAGTAGGGACGAGTAGGCGCTAGGGCAAGAAGAGGACTGGGCAGAGCGGGACTGGAGCACTGGAGTGCGCGAGGAACGTATGGGGGGCCTTCGCGACCGCCGATGGAGTGGTTGTGGGCAAGTCCGCGGCGCAGGCCTGAGCGCGAGGAGGGAAGCCGTCACGCGAATTCTCCTGGGCGCATCCGAAGCCCGTGAACACGTGAACACAGCAGGGGGAGCGGCCGCCCATGCTGGGCCGCAGAGTAGAGGTATTGCAGGAACGGGCGATAGAGTAGAGGACACATACGAGAGAGGCAGATGAAGGGGGACTGGAGGGCAGAGGTGGAGGGGACAGCGAATACGTGAGGGTGAGATGAGCGAAAGGTCGGACCGGAGAACGGGCGAAGAGGGTGCTTGTCGCGGGGGAGCAATGGGGTGGAGCGGAGGAGGAGGGGAGGCGTGGGGAGGAAGGGAGGGGAGGAGGACCCGCAGGGTAGTGGAAAGGGAGCAGCCGATGCGTACTTCCGCGAAGAGACTAAAACACGACGGCGCGCGCTTTTTGAGGACAATGCTCGCTATCTATCGGCTCTTCGGCGAGCAGCGGCCCAATCAGCCGGCCCCGGGAGGGGGAGCGGGGGGCATGAGAGAGGCGCGAGAGCGGAGTAGAGTAGCGTTATTCCAAGACGAGTAGAGAAGGATGGGAGAGGATAACAGATTCGAGACAGCAGCAGGAGAAGGGAACAGCGCAGGGAGAGGTTGAGTGTGCGTGGGAAGGGAAGAGGAGCGAGAAGGAGGGGAGAAGGAGTGAGAGGAGGGGTGAGTGCACGCCGGGGGAGGGCAGAGGCAGCGGGTGTGATGCTGCTAGGCGGAGGAACGTCGCGAGACCTGAGAAGGGGGATGGACGAGGACCGAGAGGCAAGAGAGGAAGGCGGATGGAAGGCGTAAGACAGTTGTGGCGTGGGGCGGGGCTGAGGGCAGAGGTGTCTGAGTTGACGGAACATATGTTAGGGGATACAATGGCTAGCTGTGCGAAGTCCTCTGGTGCAGAGCGGTGTTACTGTGCCCTGGACTAGGGTGAGAGGGAGGCGAGGGGCCGATTGTGCTCGAGGGGAATGGGAAGAGGGAGAGCGGTGGGGGAGGTGGGAGGAGGGATCGCGAGCAACACCAGTAAGTTGGTTGGGGAAGGCTACGAAGAGAGCGCTGGCAGGGAGAAGATGGCTTCCGATGTTTGTTGGTGGTGAGGACGCCCGTATTCGCGAGGAGGAGGGAGGAGAGGCGCGTAGATGGGGGGGAGGGGCAGTGAGGGCTTATACGTCAGCCGGATGTTTCTGAATGCTTCACTTTAACAGTCAAACTTCCTTCGTTTACTTTCTGCTCGGATGACCTATGGTAAGGTTCTCTACATATTATAGTTCTTGTTTTTAATCATATATTCAGATATCAAATGGTACAATTTTTTTTACGACAATAGCAGACAATACAAACACACATCTACACACACACAACACACACACACACACCACCACTTACACAGCAGCGAAGGCAACACGACCCACTACCGCACTCCCACATCCGCATCCATCACCTTACCTCACATTCCTTCTCACACGAGACAAGCACCGCCTGCACGTAGCACACCAAGTCACACAGCAAGAGGGGCAGACGACAGCGAGCGCAGCACAGCACGAGCGACGACGACAGCCAGGCTAGCCCGACACCTACACTTATTTCATCACTACACACACCAGGCAAGACCCTTCGCAATTCCTTTCAGTCACACGAGATCGGTACGTCCAGCATTTAGTGTGTTAACGTGATAGGTGAGTCACATTGCTAACGCTCAAGAGTAGGGGCTAGCGTGCTGGCAGTGCCTCTCGCGCGCGCGCGCTCTCGCGAAATTTGATGGCAGGCAGTGACAAACAGGCGCAGTTAGACAAGCAGGAAAGCAAGGTGAGTGAAGCAGGAGAGGTCAAGTAGGCGAAAGCAGATGCATTAGTGAGAGTTAGTTAGCCAGGGCGAGCCTCTAGTTAAGCAGTAAACAAGCAGACAGGCAGGCAAGCATGGCACGTGAAGCAGTATAGGGTAATTAGCAGCACGCGCTCGCTCTCGCTCAGGTCTTTAGCCGGGCATGGTCAGTTATCAGCAGTTAGGCAGTTAACAGGCAGGAGGCAGTGAAGCACGATTGGTAGTTAGCGCCGGCAGGCTGGGCAGCAGATCTAAGCAGTTGAACAAGCTAGGCAAGGCAGCAGTGGAGTCAGTCAGGGGTTAGCGCAGGCCGGTAGTTTTAACGCGTTATTTAGTCTCCGCGACAGCAGGTCGTTAGGCAGTTAAAACAAGCAGGCAGGCAGGCAGCAGCGGGCGTAACAGCGACTCCGTGGCCGTCTGTTCTCGCATGGATATGTCATTTCAGGGATCCCGCGTCTAGAAGGGTTGTATCGAGTCTCATGCTCGCACGGTCACAGGCTCTCAAGTAATATCACACCGCTACTCCTCCTTTCGCCTCCCGTTCCTCCCTCTCGCTCGTGCTCCTGCTATCTCCCCCCTCCACTACCACCCACTCCCCGTTGGGCCGGTCTATCTACCATTTTCTCTTTCTCTAGCGCTCTTTCTCTTCCTCTTCCCTCCATCTCCTCTCCTTTTTAGGTTTAGCTCACTCCCTCCCCTTCATCCACCTTCTCACCCTCTCTAGTTTGTTTCCTTCCTCCTCTTCCCTTACCTTCCCTTCTCTCTTCTTCCCTTTTCTTGCCTCCTTTCTCTTCCTTCTGGCCTCTCCCTCTGTGGATGCTGCGTTAACAGGCATATGCCGAGGGACGCGACTCACAGTGCAACAGCTTCTCCATACGCTCGTCGCGTTCTCCTCTTCCCTGCGGTGCTCAGCGCTGCTCATAGCGCAAATTGGTGTCAGACGCGTGAGTGCCAGAGCTCTGATTGGAACTTGACTCAGCGGCTCTTGCTCGCTCCCTCGCCCTAACTCCACTCTGCTCCTCTTCCTCACTTCCCTTATCCACGCTCTTTCCACTCGACCTCTCTTTATCTACATACTCTTCTCCTCTCCTCCATATCACCCTCTCCCTTCTTCGTCTGCTATCTGATCTTCTCCACATCTTTTTCTTCTCTTTATACCATCCTCCTCCTCATACTCCTCACTCGGTGGTTCTCAGACTTGCTGGACTACCAACAATGCCGTTACTGCAACGGGGACCCTGCTCTCGCCATCCTAATAGAGATGTGTGCATTGCTCTAGTCACCCGGGGAACTGGCCCATCCCTAACGATAACATTACGTAAGGTTCCACGGTGAGCGGAGTGGCCGTCTGGTCCGATTAGCGCTACGAATGGCGTCAACCCATCCTGTCCATCGCCTATCCTTTTTAGGCTGCAGTGTTCGTCGTGGGTACCACCATAATCGCGTGGACTCGCCGTACCGCGCCTCACTTTGCGCTTCCGCTCGCCCTTCCCTTCCCACATTCCATTAAGGACAGCTCACCTTCACGCCTTGGCCACAACCGACACCCCAGAAGAGTGGAGAAAAAAGGGGAAAGGAAACCAAACAAAAAAAGAGAAAGAGGAAAGAGGGAGACAAGGGGGGTGAGGATTAGAGGTGAAAATTATGGTGGGGAAGGGGGTAAGGAGGGTAGTGGTGAGAGGAGATAGAGGGGAGAAAAGGGTGGGATAATGCGAGGGAGGGGGGTTTGGGAGAAGTAGAAAGGTGGATAGAAGAGTGATAGGGGAGGTGGAAGAGGAGGCGAGTGAGGAGGAGAGTGAGAGTGAGAGCTGAAGCGAGAGTAGCAGTGAGGACGAGGGGAAGAGTTGAGAGAGGGAGGAGAGGTGGAGTGAGTGTGTGTGTTGCAGGGAGAGGGGCAAGAGGGAGGGGAGGTAGGGAGGACATAGGGTATGGGATCAGGGGAGGAGTGACTCTAAGAGAGGTAGGGGTGGGGGATGGGTTTAGGTAGTAGAGGGGGGGGAGGGGGGGCGGGGAGAGGGTAGCCAAGTGTCCGGCTGGGGCGCGAGTAACATATGCCCGTATGCCCGGTAGCAGCGTGGAGGGTCGGCTCCTGCACCCTATCCCGGCAACACTGAACACTGCCAGCGCTCGGTTTCGCTGCGGGAAAAAGTAGTCGCTACCGGCTCTCCCCTCCCCCCCCTCCCCCTTACTCACCAGGCGGCCTCGTGAAGAAGAGTGTGTGTGTGTGTGTGTGTGTGTGTGTGTGTGTGTGTGTGTGTGTGTGTGTGTGTGTGTGTGTGTGTTGTGTTTGTTTGTTTGTTTGTTGTAATTGTTTGATTATCTGATATATTTAAAAAACTATATATGTAGGCTTATGTCATCGAGCGAATAAACGAAAGGAAGTTGAGTAAGTGAAGATTAAAACTCCGGACGTTGATTACGAGGCCGGGGTCGTACTCGAGCACATCGGCGGATGCAGTCTCCTCCCTTCCTCCTCCTGCTCTCCCCATTCCTCCTCCTCCTCCCCATCCCCTTCATCTCTTCCTCCTCCTCCTCCCCCTTATCCCCCTCATTTCTTCCTCCTCTTTCACCCTCTTCCTTCCTTTCTCCTTCCTCATCTTCCTCTTCCATCCTCTCTCCTCTTCCTCCTACTCCCTCTTCTCCCTTCCATCCCCCCTCCCCCCTCCCCCCGGGCCGGCTTGATTGGGGCTGCTCGCCGAGAGGCCGATAGATTAGCGAGCATTTCCTCAAAGCCGCGCCCGTCGTGTTTGTCTTCGCGGGCTCGGCATCCTGCTCCCCTTTCCTCCCTGGGGTCTCCTTCCCCTTCCCTCCTCCCTCCCCCTCCCCCCCCCCCCATTGCCTCCCAATTCCCTCTTCCCTTTCTCGGTCACCCTTTCTCTATCTCTAACCCCCTCTTTGGCGTCTCCCCTCCCTCGGCCTTTCCGTCCCCCTTCTCCTCCTCCTGTGTCTCTCTTCGCCCTTCCCATACCTCTACTCTCGCCACTCGCCTCCCCTCTTTACGTTCACGGGCTTCCATCCCTCCCTCCCTCCTTCCCTGTCTCCCTCCCTCCCTCCCTCCCTCCTCCCTCCCTCCCTCCCTCTCTTTCCTTTCTACCTCCCTCCCTACAGACCGCCTCGCCCCCTCTGACATTTCCCTCTCATTTCTCTCTCCTCACGCCGCCTCGCCCGGGTTTGCGGAGGGAGAAGGGCGGAGAGGGGAGGGAGAGGGGAGGAGGGAGGGGAGTTTCCGTGATGGACGGGTGGCTTGGTGGTAAGGGGGAGTAGGGGGTAGGGGATAGGGGTGTTGGGGCTCTGAGGAAAGAAAGGGATGTGTAGTGAGACGACCCTGGTTCGGAGGGGGTCTTAAATGATGGTGAAAAAATTGGTTTGCAAGATGTAGGCCTAGATATATATGTCTGTCATATGGTGTGTATGCAAGATAACAAGTCTATACGTCCAAACATGGATGCATACGTACTTTCATACCTTCATACGTGAGAAAATCCATAGTCTACTTAAAATAACATTTAATGTACACATCAGTATATAGGCTACATACTCGCTCATAATCGCACTCACCCATACTCCTGCTCCCATTCCCACCTCACCCCACTCCTACTTCGACTCCCACCCCACTCCCCCACTCCACCCCCACCCCCACCCCACTCCCACTCCCACTCCCACTCCCACTCCCACTCCCACTCCCACTCCCACTCTCCACTCCCTCCCACTCCCACTCCCACTCCCACTCCAATGTGTTTGCATAAGTGCGCCGGAATCGTGACCGCTGACGAACTGGAGCTCGGGTTAACCAGGTGCACTTTTTCCTGTTGCTGTACTCGGGCGGTTAGGGGGGGGGGGGGAGGGCTCGAGGGGAACCAGGCTGGGAGGGGGGGGGAAAGGGAGTGGGTGGGGGCGTAGGGATCGGATTGGGGGAGGGGAGAGGGGCAGGAAGAGGGTGAGGGGAAAGGGAAGGGGTAGGGATACGGAGGACGGAAGGAAGGGGGGGGAATGGGAGTAGGGAGGGGTAAGGGACGGGGAAGGTAGGGGGTATCGAAAAGAAAAAGAAAATAGGGCAAGGAGTACGAAGTAGGGGTCGAGGAAGAGCCGTGATTGGGGATTGGGAGGGGGAGGCGTTGGGGTTGCGGAGGAGGAGGAGGAGGGGAGGGAGGGGAGGGGAGGCGTTGGGGTAGCGGAGGAGGAGGCGAGGGAGGGAGGGGCATGGAGGAAGAGGGGAGGGCATTTAAACGGTGGGACGACGTTATCGGATCGAGTGAGCCCCGCGCTAATCTTCTGCAGGGAGGGCGAGAGAGAGACGGGTGTGGGGGCGGGTGGGGGGGAGTTGGGGTGTAGTGGATGTTTGGGGGGTGAGGGTGAGGGTAGGGGGTTGAGGGAAGGGGATGGGATCGGGTATGTGTCATCCCCCACGCTCGCCCCGCTGACCTTTCGGGTCAGCAGGTCCTACACGCAAGCAAAGCATAGATGATGATGATGGCCCGGCCCGCGCTTGCCTGCCTCCCTGCCCCCTCCTCTCCCTCTCCCTGCCCCCCTGCCTCTCTCCCTCTCTCCCTCCCTCTCTCTCTCTTTCTCTCTTGAGTATCCCGCCCGCAAGCCCGTTGCTAGCCTTTCTGGGGCGTGGGCAAGCGGGCAAGGCGGGCGGGTGACGCGTGGGCGTGGGCGTGTCGGCGAAACAACGCGTAATTATGTTCACCTCGATAACTTTCACCTTTTGCAGTAAACGTTAACCCACTTACGGGGACGCCGCGCGCGGCCTCGGGGACGGACGCGACGTCGGACTCGGGGTGAGGGCGAGGGAGGGAGGGAGGGAGGGAGGGAGGAAAGGAGGGGGCAAGGGAGGGGCAAGGGAGGGAGGGAGGTAGGGAGTTGGGAAGGGAAACGGAAGATGAATGAGTGAATAAGTAAGTGACTAAGTGAGTGGGTGGTTGGTGGGTGAGAGAAAAAGGTAGTAAGAAGGTAAAGGAAAGTCGTGGACGATGAGGAGAAACAGAGGGGATGGAAGAGAGGAAAGGGAGGGAGTGAGGAAGGAAGCGAGCGGAGAGAGGGAGGGAGTGGAGCAGGCAAGCCCCCGTACTCGATAACGCTTATCTCGAGTCACTTCCTTCGGCGATAACAGGCCGTGCAGTCTCTCGTTCCCTCTTGCTTGCGCCATTTAAAAAAGGGCGCTTCCAAGGGAGGCAGGTGGAGAGGGGGGGGGGGGGGGGGTTAGCGTGACTTGACTTGACTTGACTTGACTTGAGTTAGCTTGACGTAACATGACTTGGCATA
>NW_020868368.1:241315-256315 GCF_003789085.1 Penaeus vannamei
CTGGAGCCACAACCTCATCTCCCCCTTGCATCCCCCCCCCAATTCCCTCCTGCGAATGAGAACCCCCACCCCACCCTTCCTCCACCATCTGCAACACAACCTCATCCTTCCCCCCTTGCCCTCCCCCCCCCTTCCCAATCCCCGCGAGATGAGACCCTCCTCCCCCCCACCCCGGCCCCCCGCCCCAGCATCCTGCCCTCATCCCCCCCCCCCGCCGGCGACCTCGCTTAAAAGGTGCTCGATCCCTCATTAGCGCCACCTCATCAGCCCTGGCCGCCGCGCCGCCACGGACCCTCTGACGAGGCCGCGTTTGCTTGAGCTCGCGCGCCCTTCACGCCATACGGCAGTCGACGGCGAGCGAAGTCCACGCCCTCACCTGCAGGCCGAGGGAGGAGGGAGACTTGGCGGGCCGGCGTTGGCGGGGCGGGCGGAGGCACAGCGATCTTTTTGTCTGGCTGTGAATGGCTGCGATGCGGATGAAAATTATTCCTACTATCTATCTAATGATTCTATAGCACACATGACACACCACACCACACACACATCACACAACACACCACACACAGAGTCCGCACACACCAGCACCGCACCGCAAGCACACACCACACATCACACACACTACACGACACACACACCACACAACACAAGCACACACACGCACACACGCACCGCAGCACGCAAACATACACCACACACACACACACACACACACACACACACACACACATTCGCACACACGCACCACACACACACACACACACACACACACACACGCACACATCACCACACACACACAACACACACAACACAAGGCAACATAAACCCAGCGGCGACAATTCATCATACACAATAAAAATAGCATAAAAAAGTATATGGAATATTATAGAATCCACACATATATATAGAAGTACAGAGAAACATAGTAAATGTATAACAAGCGAAGGAATACTGAAGCATAAAACTCACACACATGAAAGAGATATATACATACAAATCTACATGTGTGTATCTATGTATGTATGATGTATGCATGTGTGTGTATGTGTGTATGTATGTGTGTATGTGCCGTGTGTGTGAGCGTGTGCGTGTGTATATATGTACGCTGTACACATGCATGTATGTACGTATGTATAAATTACGTATGTATAAATATACGCATGTATGTATGGATGGATGGATATATATGTACGTATACATATTTGTATATATATAAGTATGTATGTATATATGTAAGTATGTTTGTATACATGTGCGTATGTATGTATGTAATGCACTCATACATGCATTCATACATACATACATACATACTACAACACACACACACACACACAACACACACACAACACACACACACACACACACACACACACACAACACACACACACACACACACACACACACACACACACACACACACACACACACACATATAATTATATATATAATATATATATATATATATATATATATATATATATAATTATATATATATATCATTACAACAAAAACGAAATATATAACATAAAATGTCGCAAAAAAAACCTAAAGGCTGTCAAACAAAACTGGGAATCAACGCCGGCGTCCTTGCCAGCCCCTTGTTGGAGCTCAGGAGGGGCGCCTCCCCCACCCCGTCTCCCTTTCCTCCTCCTCCTCCTCCTCCTCCTCCTCCCTCCTCCTCTCCCTCCTCTCCTCCTCTCTCCCCTCTCCCCTTCTGCACCCCTCCTCCTGTCCCCTCTTCTCCCCTCACTTCCCATACCCCCTCACCCACCCTTCCCCCAGGCCGCTTAACTCCTTCGCTTTTTACCCTTTTCCCCCCCCCCCCACCCCTCGTCTCCCCTCCCCCTCCCGCTTTTTTTTCCAAGATACCCAATACGATCTCGGCCCCCTTCCCCCCCCCCCTCTCCCCTCCTCCCCTCTCCGACCTGCTACCAATAACCGTAAGGCCTAGTCTGCAATATTACCGTCCCTCCTCTTGCTACTAGTACACCTTCTTCTTCTTCTCCTCCTCTTCTCCTTCTTCTTTTCCTCCTCCCTTCTTCTTTTTCCTCCTCCTTCTTCCTTCTTTTCCCTCCTCCTTCTTTCTTTCCTCCTCCTCTTCTTTCCTCCTCGTTCCTTTTTATTCTTCTCCTTCTCCTTCTCTCCTCCTTTTGATACAATTCTTACTATACTAGCACAGTTTTCTCTTTCTATATACTACTACTATTGCTACTACTTTCCTTCTCCCTCTTATCATCATCATTACCGTTGTTTCTCACCCTCTCTCTCTCTCATCTTCTCCTCCCTCCCCTACCCCTTTCCTAGAGCACCCTACCTCTCCATCTACCTCTTAATCCTCGGTATTTCTCTCTCTCTTTCTCTTCCCCGATCCGCCACCCCCCACCCCCCCTTCCCCCCCTTTACACGGTTGACAGGTAATTTGCATACAGAAGTAAGGCTGACAAAGCAAAGGTTGGAGCGGCGCTTTCCAGGAGCAGGGGCAGGCTTGTTCTCTCCTCCCCTTATTCCCATTTACTCTCTTCTTTTCACTCTCTCAATTAACACAGGTACTTGCCTCTTTCTCTCTCTCTCTCTCTCTCTCACTGATCATTTGCCTCTCTGTCTGTTTATCTGTCTGTCTGTCGGCTTGTTTCTCTTTCACACACACACACACACACACACACACACACACACACACACACACACACACACAACACACACACACACACACACACACACACACACACACACACACACACACACACACACACACACACACACACACACACACACACACACATCACCACACACCACACACACATCACACACACACCGGGGAGAAGCACCGCCAGAGACCTGCTAACGCGAAAATCAAGGTCAGCCTATAGGTCTACAATATAAGGTCAATATTCCATCCACAACAACACTACTACAACAACAACAACAACAACAACAACAACAATGGGGAGGGAAATGCAGCGAGGACCACCCACACGGCACGGTCAAAGAAGGGAGGGAAGGGAAGTAGAGATGAGGAGGAGAGAAGAGGGAGGAAGGAAAGGGAAGTAGAGATGAGGGAGAGAAGGAGGGAGCAAGGAAAAAGAAGGAGGAGCTAAGGGAAGGGAAGCGATGGGAGGAAGGAAGGGGTGGGGAGAGCAAGGAAGGGGTGGGGAGAGCGAGAGCGAGAGAGGAGGTGAATAGAGAAGGGTAAAAGGGTGCTATAGACCGAGGAGGGAAGTGGAGAATGAAAAAAAGGGGGGGGGGGGGAGCGCGAAGGAAAAAAAGGACATTAGGAATAAGAAAGGGAGAAAGAGGACTGTGGGAACAGGGGAGGAAGGGAGGGAGGGAGGAGGGAGGGAGGGAGGGAGGGAGGGAAGGGAAAGGGAGGAAAGAAAGCAGGAAGAAGGAAGGGATGGAAGGGAGGAAAGGAAGGTAGGAGAGGAGGAAGGAAAGGGAACGATGGAGACGAAAGAGGAAGAGGAAAGAGAGTAAAACAGAAAAGAGGAAAACCGAAAAAGAAAATCATGGACACAAACAAGCGGAAGTCTGACAAGGCGGAAGAAAAACGGAGAAGCAGGAAGAGAGGGTGAATGGGAGGAGAGAAAGGGAAGGAGAAAAAAGAAGAAGAGGGGAAGATGGAGTGTGAGAGTAAGGAGTAAGAAGAGGAAGTGGAAGAAGAAAAAGAGGAAATAAAAGCGAGATAGGAAGCGATGAAAATGAAAAGAAAGAAAGAGGAGAAGAGGACTGAAGACTGGCCATAGTGGAAAAAATACCGACAAAGATAATGCTGACAAATGAAAAAAAAAGAAAAAAAAAAAAAAAAAAGACACGACTAATGCCTATAACGAAAATAACACCAAAGGAACAACAACAACAGAACAACACGACACCTCGCCCAAAAAAATAAATATCACCCTTAACACCAAAGACACACGAATAATAATGGCAAATCCAAGAAACCAGCCTTTGGTAACCCAATTTCCTTCGCCAATCGCTCTCCTCCCCTCTCCCCTTCTCCTTCTCCCTTTCTTCGCCGTCCTCCTGTATTTCAAATGGAAATACGTGGACCCAAGCTATGGAACATGTTGCCAGATAATATAAGAGTCATTAATAGCTTTTGTAATTTCAAAACGAAATTAAAAGAACAGCTATTAAATAATCAATTGTAGATATGAATGTATTTATGTAAAGAATAACCAATGTAATTAATGGAATAAAGTGTTTTGACTTTGACTTTGACTTTGTTCCTTCTCCTTGCCCTTAGACATTCCTTCCTTCTCCACCCCTCTCCTACCCACGCTTCTCTCTCCCTCCTTCCTTATCTCTTCTCTTCTCTTCTTTTTTTTTCCTCTTTCTTCTCTCCATTTTCTCAACATCTTGTTTCTCCTAGAAGGATCAACCTTCTCCCTCTTTTCCTTCCATGAAATTTCCTTCTCACAACCTTATTCTTCTACTTTCTTCTTTCTCCTCTCCTCCTTCTTTCTCCAACCCTCTTCCCTCCCTTCCCTCCTCCAAGGGAGGGGTAAGAGTAAGCAGGGAGTAGAGAGGAAGGGAGGAAGGGTTGAGGAAGGGAAGTAAGGAAACAGAAGGAAAGAAAGGAAAAGGGGGAGGGAGGGAAAGGAAGAAAGGTAGAAAGGAATGACAGAGGGAAAGGAAAAGGGAGGAAGGAGAAACAAGGGAAGATTAAAAGAAGAAAAGAAAGATGAAGAGAGTGAATGAGAAAGAAAAGAAAAAGGGAGAAGAGTAGAGAGGAAGAATAGGGGAAGAGGAGGAAGACAGAAAGGAAGAACATGACAACACTTTCAACACGAATCGAGAACAAAACAACCATTTATTTCCTGACGACACTGGAGATGGGGGGAGGGGGGGGGAGAAGGAAAGGGATGATGATGATGATGATGATGATGATGATGATGATGATGATGATGATGATGATGATGATGATGATGATGATGATGATGATGATGATGCGATTAGTGATGATGATGATGCTGCTGATGATGAATATGATGATGATGATGCTGATGATATGATGATGGAAATATGATGATGGGGAAGAAAGAAGGAGGAAGGTGGGAGGGGAATGACTGGGAGAATAAAACAAACAACAGGTCGTTTCTATCAGTTATGAACAACATATAAAGACAGAACGAGAGAACCCCCCCCCCACACACAAAAAATAAACACAAACCAACTTTCTTTCAAACCACACACAACTAAACAAACTAAACAAAAACAAACAAACCAAAAAAATAACCACCTCCCCCCTCCTACCCAAGAAAAACAAAAAAAACAAAACAGCTTTCATAAAACAAAAAAAAAAAAAAACAAAAAGAAAAAAAAACGCACAATAACACGAGTCAGCTGGATCCCTTTTCCCTGCCTGTCCGGGGTTGTCTCTTTTGACTAATATCAAGACACACTCAAGGAGGAACTCGCGGGTTCTTAAGGAGGCGCCGAGAGGACTCCTAATTGCTCTCGGCTAAGGCGCGGGAGGGGAGGTGGGGAGGAGGAGGAGGAGGAGGAGGAGGAGGAGGAGGGGAGGAGAGGGAGGAGGAGGAGAGGAAGGAGGAGGAGGAGGAGGAGGAGGAGGAGGAAGGAGGAGGAGGGAGGAGGAGAGGAGGAGGAGAGGAGGAGAGAGGTGAGGAGGAGAGAGGTGGAAGGAGGAGGAGGGGAGGGGAGGGGAGGAGGGGGAGGAGGCGGAGGGAGAGAGTGGAGGAGGGAGGAGAGAGGAGGGGGGAGAAGGAGGAAGAAAAAGGAAGGGGAAAGGGAAGGAGGAGGCAGGAGGAGAAGGGTGGAGGAGGAGGAGGAGGAGGAGGAGGAGGAGGAAGGAGGAGGAGGAGAGGAAGGAGGAGGAAGAGGAGAGAGGAAGAAAAATGAAAAAGGAGAGAGAAAGGTGGAAGAGGGAGGAGGAAGGAGGAGAAAAGAGGAGAGGAGGAGGAGGAGGAAGAAAAGGAAAGGAAAAAAGTTAATAAAGGATAAGACTGAGAAGGAAAGGGCGGAAAGTCTGAGATGAGGAAAAAATAACAAAGGAAGGAGGTAAAGATGAAAAAAATAGAAAGAAAGAAAAGAATGAAGGAAATGGGGGGGGGGGGGGGGGGCGACGCAAGCAAAGAGAAACACACCGAAAAAAAGAGAAACCAACGAAAAAAAAAACCGAGCATACCACAAACACTCCAAAAGAGAGAGAGAGACAAAGAGAAAGAGAAAGAGAAAGAGAACGAGAAAGAGAAAGAGAAAGAGAAAGAGAAAGAGAAAGAGAATAGAGAAAGAGAACAATAACAATAATCATAATAAGAAAAACACCACAAAAAAAACTCAAAGAAACCTGCCAGCCAATTTTCGCGGCGCGCACCCCCACGTGTTCGGAGGAGATCACACATCGGCCTCATTAGGAAGGGATAAAGATGCACACAATGTCAAGCCTTGGATGACTGGGGGAGAGAGATAACGAAGAGAAAGGGTGGGCGGGAGATGAAGAGCGACGGGGGGAAACGAAGGGTGGGTTGGAGGGATCGGGAGGAGGAGAAGGGGGGAGGGGATGGGGAGAGAAGGAGGGAGAGGGAGAGGAGGAGGAAGGATGAGGAAGGAGGGGAGGGAGGGAGATGAAGGAGGAGGAGGAAGGGAGGAGGAGGAAAGAGAGGGGAGGGGGGAGGAATAATGAATCGAAGATAATAATGATGAATGATGAATGAGGCGATGAATGATGATGATGAGATGATGAATGATGATGATGATGATGGCGAATGAATGAACGATGGCGATGATGGATGATGATGAATGCAGAGAGTGAAGAGCGGAAGAATGGGAATATAAAAAAGGGGGAGGAGAGGAAAGGAGAAAGAGATAGGAAAAGAATAGTGCGTGAAAAAAGGAGAGGAGAATGGAGATGAAAACAATAATGCGGAATAAGAGAAGAGGAGGAAAGACAAAATAATAATTAAAAAAAACACAACAGAGAATAAGAGAGAAGAAGGAAGAAGAAAAAACAGATAAAAAAGGAAATGAGGAAAAAAAAAAAAATAGACGATGACGGAGAACCACAAAGAACAGGGGGGAGGGGGGGAGAGGACCCCGAGTGCCACTAGTTTACGAGACTCCTCCATAGGGGGGGAGGGGAGGGGGAGGCAACTGGACAAGCTTTCGCAAGTTGAATCAAAGAAAAAGTGTTTTGAAAAGAGTCTGCGCTCACAATTCGGGAAGATCTGTTCCTTTGGTTACCATGTTTCGCTGTCTGATTGTTGCCTTTTTCCCTTTATTTGTTTGCGTGAGTTGAAGAGAGGTGAGAGAAAGAGAAGAGAGAGGAAAAGAGAGATAAAAAGAAAGAGAGAGAGAGAGAAAGGAGAGGGATGGAGGGGAGGGAGAGGTGAGGGAGGGAGGGAGGGATTCGAGAGAGATAGGGAGAGAGAGAGAGGGAGAGAGAGGGAGGGAGAGAGGAGGGAGGAGAGAGGGAGAGAGAGGGAGAGAGAGTAAGAGGGAGAAGAGAGAGGGAGAGAGAGACGAGAGAGAGGAGAGAGAGAGAAAGAGATTAGAGAGAGAGAAGAGAGAGAGAGAGAGAGAGAGAGAGAGAGAAGAGAGGAGAGAGAGAGAGAGAGAGCAGACAAGAGCAAAGAAAAGAGAGAGAGAGAGAAAGAAGAGAGGAGAGTAGAGAGGAGAGGAGAGAGAGAGAGAGAGAGAGAGAGAGAGAGAGAGAGAGAGAGAGAGAGAGAGAGAGAGAGAGAGAGAGAGAGAAAGAGAGAAAGAGAGAAAAGAGAGAAAAGAGAGAGAGAGAGGAGAGAGAGAGAGAAGAGAGAGAGAGAGAGAGAAGTAGAGAGAGAGAGAGACGAGAGAGAGAGAGAGAGACAGAGAGAAGAGAGAGAGAGAGAAAGAGAAGAAAAGAAAGAAAGAAAGAAAAAAAATAAAGAAAGAGACAGAAGAGGCCGGAGAGAGGAGCAAAAAACACCGAAAGTTTCTCCCCAAAGCATCACGAACACCAGCGCAGGAGAGCATCCGTTACCGACGCTCGCACTGCACCTTTACCCTGAAGGACCAACCAGGAACAGAGGAGGGGGGGAAGAGGGGGGAAAGAGGGGGGAAAGAGGGGAGTGAGGGAGTGGGGTGGGGGGGAGGAGGGAGCATAAAGAAAAGGTGAAATAAGGGAGGAAAAAGAGACGGACAGAAGAGATAGTCGGGCGAAACGAAAGAAGGAGAAAAGCGAAGGAATAGGGAGAACTTGAAAATGAAAGCTATATAGGCCATCTTCCCTTTCCTCTTTTACCCCCTTCCCCTTTCAATTCCCTCCTTTACCCTCCTTACTCCTACTCCACTCTCCCTCCCCCGTCCTCGCTTTCTTTCCCATCCCCCCCCCACCCAGCCCTCCAAAACAACAGAAACATAATCGAATAGAGGTTAGTCTTTACCTTTGTTTTTTTTTTCCCCTTTCCTTCCTTATCGGCCCCTTCCCCTTCCTATTATCCCCGCCGTCCTCCCCCCTTCCACCTCACTCCTCCTCCTCCCTCCTCCCTCGACCCCCCGCCCGTATGGTCTTAAACTTTGCCTATTTCGCTGTAAATCTAGTTTTGTTGATGGTGGAACTATTTGGAAAAGACAGAGCGAACCCCAACTAAGGGGGGGGGGAGGGCGAGAGACGGGAGGGAGGGAGGGAGGGCGGAGAGGAGGGACGGAGGAAGGGAGGAGGGAGGGAGAGAGGGAGGAGGAGAGGAGGGAGAGAAGAGGAGGGAGGTAGAGAGAGATAGAAAAGAGAAGACAGAGAAAGAAAAAGCAAGGAAAGCGAGCAATAGACAACGAAGGAGAAGAAGGACAAAAAAAGCGGGCATAAAGCAATATCACAATCATCAGACACGTCTAACGGGTAGTAAAAATGGAACTCAAGAAAAATGTCACGCTAAAAGCAAGGAGAGAGCGAGAGAGAGAGAGCGAGAGAGAGGAAAAGAGAAGAGAGAGTGAGAGAAGAGAGAGAGAGAGAGAGAAGAGAAGGAGAGTGAGTGAGGTGAGAGGACGAGAGAGGAGAGAGGAGAGAGAGAAAGAAAGAGGTGGCGAGCAGGAGAGTGAGAGTGAGAGTGGAAGTGAGAGCGTGAGTAGGCCGTCGGGACGAGAGATGGTCCGACCGTGCGGAAGTGGAGTGAAGAGAGAGAGAAGAGAGAGAGAGAGAGAGAGAGAGAGAGAGAGAGAGAGAGAGAGAGAGAGAGAGAGAGAGAGAGAGAGAGACGAGAGGAGAGAGAGAGAAGAGGAGAGAGAGAGAGACAGAGAGTTTCCAATGAGAGAGAGAAAGGGGAGGAGAGAGGCAGGCTTCCAGTCGAAGAGAGAGAGTAGAGATAGAGAGAGAGAAGAGAGAGAGAGAGAGGAGGAGAGAGAGGAGAGAGAAGAGAGAGAGAGAGAGAGAGAGAGAGAGAGAGAGAGAGAGAGAGAGAGAGAGAGAGAAGAGACAGAGAGGAGAGAGAGACAGAGTTTCCATTCGAGAGGAGAGAGAAAGGGGAGGAGAGGGGCAGAGCTTCCAGTCGAAAGAGAGAGAGGTAGAGATAGAGGAGAGAGAGAGAGAGAGAGAGAGAGAGAGAGAGAAGAGAGAGAGAGAGAGAGAGAGAGAGAGAGAGAGAGAGAGAGAGAGAGAGAGAGAGAGAGAGAGAGGAGAGAGAGAGAGAGACAGGACACGAGAGAGTTTCAATCGAGAGAGAGAGTTTCCATTCGAGAGAGAGAGA
This sequence comes from Penaeus vannamei, assembly GCF_003789085.1. NCBI lineage: Eukaryota > Metazoa > Arthropoda > Malacostraca > Decapoda > Penaeidae > Penaeus > Penaeus vannamei. The sequence goes on from NW_020868368.1 coordinate 250,987, forward strand.
AAGGGGGAGGAGAGAGGCAGAGCTTCCAGTCGAAAGAGAGAGAGAGGTAAGAGATAGAGAGAGAGAGAGAGAGAGAGAGAGAGAGAGAGAGAGAGAGAGAGAGAGAGAGAGAGAAGAGAGAGAGAGAGAGAAAGAGACGAGAGATGAGAGAGAGACAAGAAGAGAGAGAAGAGAGAAGAGAGAGTTTTCCAATCGAGAGAGAGAGTTTCCCAGAGAAGAAGAGAGAGATTTCCAATCGAGAGAGAGAACAGAGCTTCAGTCGAAAAGAGAGAGAGAGAAGAGAGAGATTCCACTAAATCATCATTCTTCTCAGTGAGCTTTTGTCGTTCCACCCACGGGTCGCATTCATCACGGGCGCGATTCATCATGCCACGACTGCCTCTGAAGACAAATGATGTTATTACACCCATGGCTGAACAGATACAAATGAACAGGCGCACGAAAAAGAACGAACGGACGAAACGAACGCGTCGGGGAGCCGTGCATTTACGTCAAAACTTTGATAAATGAATGACAGACACTGATAAACACATACTGAGATACAGACACACGTTGACACACACCGTAGGCCTATACAGACCGTGCAAATTAACACAGCACACACACATCCACCACATACACATACTACACACACACACCACACTATCCGTTTACCATATAAAGAAAAAAAAAAGCAGAGTAAATTAAATACCACCTCCTCCCCCTCCCCCAAAAAAAACATAAATTCCCCCCTTCCCAAAAAATAAAGAGAAACCAGAAATTCCTCTACCCCAACCTTACCCTACCCCCCCTCCGCCCCCCGACCCCACCCACCCCTTACCCTAAGCACCCCTGTCCCCCCTCCCAATTAAGTCATGAATCTCCTTAAGCCCGATACGACACTGTGCACACGTATAAAGTTGCAAAAAGGGAGTGATTTAACGGCATAATAAGGGGACGCGGAAAGAGTCGCCGCCGGCAAAATAGCTGTCGCCGCTCGTAAACCACGCGACAGAGCATAAATAGGAGGCAGAAATGAGGGGGGATTTTGGGAACTTATTTATAAAGGGGGGGAGGGAGGGGGACAAGGGAGGGGGGAAGGGGGAAGGGAGGGGGGGAATTTGGGGCGTTTATAAAGGGGGGGGAGGGAGGGGGGGGAATTTGGGGGGGAGAAGGGAGGGGGGAATTTGGGATTTATTTATAAGGGGGGGAGGAGGGGGAAAGGGAGGGGGGGGAAATTTGGGGAATTTTATTTATAAAGGGGGGGGAGGGGGGGAGAAGGGAGGGGGGAATTTGGGGAATTATTTATAAAGGGGGACAGGGAGGGGAGGGAGGGGGGATTTGGGAACTTATTTTATAAAGGGGGGTGGGAGAAGGGAGGGGGGGGGATTTGGGGAACTATTTATAAAAGGGGGGAGGAAGGGGGAGAAGGGAGGGGGGAATTTGGGGAACTTATTTATAAAGGGGGGGAAGGGGGAGAAGGGAGGGGGGAATTTGGGAAACTTATTTATAAAAGGGGGGAGGAAGGGGGAGAGAGGGAGGGGGGAATTTGGGGGAACTTATTTATAAAGGGGGGGGGAAGGGGAGAAGGGAGGGGGAATTTGGGAAATTATTTATAAAGGGGGGGAGGAAGGGGGAGAAGGGAGGGGGAATTGGGGAACTTATTTATAAAGGGGGTGGGGTGGGAGGGAAAGGGAGGGGGATTTGGGGAATTATTATAATGGGGGGGGGAGGAGGGGGGGAATTTGGGAACTTATTTATAAAGGGGGGAGGGGGGATTTGGGGAACTTATTTAGGGGTGGGGGTGGGGGGGATTTGGGAGGGTAGGGGAGAAAGGCGGGGAAAGGGGATTAGGGGGCGTAAAGGGAGAAAGGGAAGGGGAAGAAGAAGGAAGGAATATAAAGGGGAGGAAGGACGGGGGAGGTGGGAGAGGGGTTAGTGAGGGGAAGGTAGAAGGGTGTAAATGGAGAAAGGGTAAGGGGAAGGAAGAAGTAGGGAGTAAAAGGGAGAGGACAGAGAGACAGAATGAGAAGGTGGGTGAGGGAGAGTGAAGAAGAGAGGAAAAGAAAGAGGGAGAGAGCTACGTAAATAGAGGGAAATATATATGCAGAAAGATAGACAGACAAACAGACTGACAGAGAAAAAAAAGGCAATAGATAGATAGAATAGATAGACAGACAGAGATAGATCGTGACAAGATAGAAAGCCAAAAAGAGAGATGACGACAGACTTGAGTGTGAACATTCATCACTATAACGATTAAAACTTTGAACATCTATCAAGAAATTAACTAACGAAAAACAATCTAATTTCCTAGAGCGTCTTCTCTCAACATCAAATTAATACATCAACGAAACACACTCCTTCTCTATTTTACTGCATCATCTTTTATTATCTTTTTCTTTATATTCTTTTTGTTTCGTCTTTCTCGTGGCGTAAAATAAAAGAGGCCAAGAAGACCCGAAACATACAATTTGTCTTCATTTTTCAAACGAACGCGCACTCATAGGCCTATGCACACGCACACAACAAACACACACACACACAACACACACCACAAAACACAACACACACACACACACACAACACACACACACAAAACAAAACACACACACACACACACACACACACACACACACACACACACAAACACACACAACACAACACACACACACCACACACACATCAAACAAATCAACAAATTCACAATGCCATTTTCCATGTTGCCATCATGAAATCTCATTAAAGTGACGAATTATCCGCATTTTTCAGATTTCTCATTTACATATGATATCAGTGACAATTGCACACGTCACTGAAATACAAAATTGCCACTATTGCTTCCCAATGGCTAAATATCAAGTCCTTTATTAACAATTAATTATCGACACTTCCTTTGAATCGCCTTTCTACTTCCGGTCAAAATCATTTACTTAGGCCTATCTGGTAAAGAAGTGAAACAAAGAAAAATGGAAAAAAAATTGATACCTCTGATAATGAAGATAACACAAAACGATATACAAACCCCTCCAACGTATCCATAACACACAAACACACAAACAAACAAACAAACAACTAAATAAACAAACAATTACAACACCGATACCTGCCCGCAACATCGCCGCTACGTATCTTTTTTTTCTTTATTCTCTCTCTCTTTCTCTGTCACGGCTTCCTTACCTGCAAGAAAAGAAGACAAGAAAATTAGTTTCCTGCGCCCTCAAAAAAAAAAAGAAAAAAAAAAGAAGAGAGAGAGAGAGAGAGAGGAGAGAGAGAGAGAGAGAGAGAGAGAGAGAGAGAGAGAGAGAGAGAGAGAGAGAGAGAGAGAGAGAGAGAGAGAGAGAGAAGAGAGAAAGAGAAAGAGAAAGAGAAAAGAGAAAGAGAAAGAGAAAGAGAAAGAGAAAAGAGAAAGAGAAAGAGAAAGAGAGAAAGAGAGAAAGAGAAAAGAGAAGAGAAAAGAGAGAGAGAAAGAGAAAAAAGAAAGAAAGAAAAAAAAAAGGAAAAAAAAACAAAGAAAGAGAAGGCGAAAGTACTCCACAACCATCCCCAAAGAAGCGAAAGAGAGAAAAAACAATTGCAAAAAAAAAAAAAAAAAAAATCGAACGAATATCGTAAAATATCCCCCCCCCCCCGGGCGACATGGCTATAATAAAGCTGTTTACCGAGGTGCTTCTTCCCGGAGTTTACTACAGGGGGCGGGGCGGGGGGAAGGGGGGGGGGAGTGCAGAGAGGAAAGGAAAAGAAAGGAGGCGGCCGAAGGGAGAGGAAAGAGGTAGAAGGGAAGAGGAGAAGAGGAAGAAGGACAGAGGAAGAGGTAGAAGGGGGAGAGGAAAGAAGGAGGGAGGAGGAAAGAGGTAGAAGAGGAGAGAGGTAGAGAGGAGAGGAAAGAGAAGAAGGCGAAGGAGAGAAAGTGCTAGGGAAGAGGAAAGAGGAAGCTGGGAATAAGAGGACAGGAGGGAAAAGGAAGAAAGGAGACGGAAAGAGGAAAGCAAACATCATGAAAAAGGAAAAAAAACAAAAAAACAGGGAAAGGAGAACAAGAACAAAGAAGGATAAAAGAAGGACGTACAACCCGACGACCAAAGACTCTTCTTTATCTCCAACAAAAATAAAAGCCGAGAACTCAACAAGGCAAAGCCCATCATTCATCTGCACCAACATAGAAATATGAATAAAAGCAATAAAAAAAAAAAAAAAAAAACTACATTCATCTCGTCTTTACTACAGTCATGAAGTCAGAATTTCATGGACTCCAATACCGTATGGCATCTGCATTGATTTTATCTCTCTGCAGCTTCCTATACAAACAAAAGAATAAATAAATAAATAAATAAATAAATAAATAAAGACATGAAAATGCACTGAGAAAAACATACAAAATAACAAAAAAAATATATATATATGGCAGCAAAATTACATAATAACCCCCCATGCCTCAAAAAAGTAAACAACAAAACAAAAACAAAAAAAAACAAAACAAAATACAAAATGATAAATACGAAAAAAGGGGAAAAAGGGACAAAAGGCAATCATCAGGAAAATTACTAATAACCCCCCCCCCATGCCTCAAAAAAAGTAAACAAAAAACAAAAACAAAAAAAACAAACAAAAACAAAATGATAAATACGAAGAAAAAAGAGAGAGGGGAAAATGGGACAACAACCCCCAGCCTCCAAGACCTTTGCAGTGAAATAAACCTGCAGCAACAGCAACTGCAATACCGGAAGTTACGAGGTGAATTTAACGAGAGGCGCGGAGCCGTCTCTCTCTCTCTCGGTCTCTGTCCTTCTGGTCTCTGGTCTCGATGTCGTCTGTCTGTCTGCGTCTCGTTCTACTTTTTGTCTCTCTTTCTCTCTGTTTGCCTTGCTCTTCTTCTTCTTCTTCTTACTTTCTTCTTCTCTCTCTCTCTCTCTCTCTCTCTCTCTCATTTCTATCTCATTTTCATCTCTTATTTCTCTCTCTCTCTCTCTCTCACTCTCACTCTCACCTCTCACTCTCACTCCTCACTCTCACCTCACTCTCTCTTCACTCTCACTCCCAATTTCCCCCCTTTCCCTCTCTCGTTTTTAAAATAAAAGACGAACACTTAATCTAAATGAGATAAAACAGAACCCGCCCTAACGATCTCCAATTTACAAGCCATTGCCTAATCTTCTCATCGCCAGTGCGTCAAGAGGCGATCCGGACCAAACTAGACACCGCTAAGTTTTCCTTTTTTTCCACCTTTTTCTTCTTCTTTTTTTTTTTGTGGTGACGTCACTGGGATTTTCCCTTTCCGTCTTGATTCTTCGAAGAGTCTTAATGTGATTCTGTAAATCATTTGCTTTCTCCCTCTCTCTCCTCTGTCTCT